>PVIR01018300.1:0-33574 GCA_004026965.1 Petromus typicus | reverse complement strand
TCTTCTCCGCAGCCTTGCCAACATTTGCTGCTGGCTGATTCTGAAATGGCAGCCATTCTGTGTGGAGTGAGATGAAATCTCAGTGTTGTTTTCATCTGCATCACTACTAATGATGTAGAGCATTTCTTCATATACTTCTTAGCTGCTCTTACTTCTTCCTCTGAAAAATATCTGTTCATTTCAGAAGCCCATTCTTGAACTGGGTCTTTAAATTTGGGTGGGCTGATTTTTTTGAGCTCTTTATATATTCTAGATAGTAACCCTTTATCTGAGGAACAGCTGGTAAAGATTTTTTCCCACATTGTTGGTTGCCTGTTTGCACTATTGGTGGTTTCCTTTGCTGTGCAGAAGCTTTTTTAAAAGAATGAGGTGCCATTTGTTGATTTCTTCTGCCAATTCCTGTGCCATAGAGGTTTTGTTCATGAAGTCTTTCCCTAAGCCAGTGTCTTCGATAGTTTTACCTAACCTGTTTTGCAACAGATTTAGAGTGTCTGTTTTAATATTTAGGTCTCTAATCCACTTTGATTTTAGCTTGGTGCACAGTGAAAGAGTTAGATCTAGTTTTAGTCTTTCGCAAGTTAAAGCCCAGTTTTTCCAGCACCATTTGTTTTTTTTTTTTGTTTTTTTGAGACAGGGTCTCGCTTTGTGGTTCAGGCTGGCCCTGAGCTCAGCCTCAAACTCACATCACAATCCTCCTGCCTCTGCCTCCCGAGTGCTGGGATTACAGGCGTGAGCCACCACGCCCGGCACTGTGGTATGTGGTACTGGTTGCTGCTGGGTGTGTCCACACCCAGTATTGTTATGTGGTTACCGGGGAATCGAACCCGGGTCCTTGCACTTGCAAAACAGGCACCGGAACCACTGAGCTAACTCCTCGGCCCTCCAGCACCATTTGTTAAAGAGGCTATCTTTCTACCATTGAGGTTTTTTGGCTCCTTTGTCAAAGATGAGGTGGCTCGGTGTATCTGGAGTAGTTTCTGGATCTTCTAGTCTACTCCATTGATCCTCGGGTCTGTTACTTTGCCAGTACCATGCAGTTTTTATCACTGGGGCTTTATAGTATAGTTTCAGGTTCGGAGTTGTAATACCCTCCACCATATCCCTGTTGCTATTCTGTTGCTATATACCTGTGGCTATTCTAGGTCTTTTGTGGTTCCAGATTAAAGTTTGGATTTTTTTCTCTAGATCTGTGAAATATGCTGTTGGGATTTGAATCGGGATTGCGTTGAATGTGTAGAGTAGTGTTGAGAGTATAGCCATTTTGACAATATTGGTTCTTCCTACCCAAGAGCAAGGTATGTCTTTCCATTTTTTGATATCATCTTCTATCTCCTTTTTCAGAGTGCTATAGTTTTGAGGGTAAAGGTCTTTCACCTCCTTTGTTAGATTGATTCCTAGATATTTTTTTTTTTTTGGATGCTATTGTGAAACAGACTGACTCCCCAGTTTCTATCTCAGTGGGTCTACTGTTTGTGTAAACAAAAGCTAATGATTTTTGAACATTGACCTTGTAACCAGCTACTCTGCTAAATTTGGCAATTAGGTCCAGCAGTTTTTTCATTGAGTTTTTAGGATCTTCTAGATAGAATATCATGTCATCAGCAAATAATGACAATTTAACTTCTTTTCCTATTGTTATTTCTTTTATTTCTTTCTCTTGCTTAATTGCTATGGCTAATATTTCCAGAACTATATTGAACAGAAGTGGTGAGAGAGGACACCCTTGTCTTGTTCCTGATTTTAGTGTGAAAGGTTTCAATTTTTGACCATTTAGTATGATACTAGCTGAAGGTTTCTCGTAGATAGCTTTTATTAGTTTGAGATACAGACCATCTATTTCGATCTTCTGTAGGGTTTTGAACATAAATGGGTGTTGTATTTTGCCAAACGCTTTTTCTGCATCAATTGAGATGACCATATGGTTTTTGTTCTTGAGCCTGTTAATATAGTGTATAACACTGATTGATTTACGTATGTTAAACCATCCTTGCATACCTGGGATGAATCCTCAGGGTGTATGATCTTTTTGATAATTCTCTGTATTCTGTTTGCCAGTATCTTATTGAGGATTTTTGCATCGATGTTCATTAGGGATATTGGCCTGTAATTCTCTTTTTTGGTTGGGTCTTTCTCTGCTTTTACATCCAGAAAATGGAGCAAGCTCAAATGAACAATTTATTGCTGAACCTCAAGTAATTAGAAAGAGAGGAGCAAAACAAACCCAAAGCTCGCAATAGGCAAGAAATGATAAGAATCAGGGCAGAAATTAATGCAATAGAACCCAAGAGAATGGTTCAAAAAAATCAATGAATTCAAAAGTTGGTTCTTTGAGAGGATAAAGAAAATTGATAGACCCTTAGCCAACCTCATTAAACAAAGGAAGGAAAAGGCCCATATCTATGCTATTAGGAATGAGAATGGAAAAATTACTACCGACCCAAAGGAAGTCCAGAGGATAATAAACACCTACTTTGAAAATTTATACTTTAATAAAAAGGAAAATGGAAAGCTGAATAAAGAAGATATAGAAATGTTAAATACCCCAATAACAATCTGTGAAATTGAAAATGTAATTAAAAAATTGCCAATAAAGAAAAGCTCTGGACCTGATGGTTTTACTGCTGAATTCTATAAAAATTTTAAAGAAGAGCTGGTTCCTCTACTTCTTAAACTCTAATGAAACTGAAAGGGAAGCAGTACTCCCAAACTCATTCCTAGAAGCAACCATTACCATGCCCAGTATAGTATGCTGGGGAATCGAACCTGGGCCCTTGCACTTGCAAGACAGGCGCTGGATCCACTGAGCTAACTCCCCGGCCCAGCATGAAATTAATTTTTAACTTATTGAACACAAGAAATATTTTTTCAACATCTACACCTGAAAGAAATAGAACAAATTTGGACACTAGGAAATGATAGCATTTATTTACCTTGCTCGCCAACCAAAATGTTGTCTGATTTGGCTAATTACTTTTTTTTAGAGTTTTGAAGTCTTCTCAATTGCAAAAAGAGAACTATTTTAGTTAATTATGTATTTTTCCCTAAAACTTGACTCAAGTAGGTAGGATTAAGTGGAGTGGGAGCAGTAAGTCAAATAACTTTTCAAAATGTACTTTGGAGGGCATTGGAGTTGAGGAGAGCTTTAATTATTGTGGAGGGGAAATTGCTAACCTGTATGATGGAAAGTTGTCATCTAACATTTTCATTTTTCAAGCATATAAGTAAAATATATGAGGAAAAACCCAGGAGGTTTTGGAACCTCAACCATCTGAGCTTGCTTGGAACTCAGAAGTTTTTCAGAAGGTAGGACTTTCTATTAAACTAGTTTTAAAAAAATAATGAAACTATAGGTTCCAAGCTGTTCCCAATGATGATAAGCAAGTGCTAGAATAGATGCCACTTGATAAAACCCTAAACCCCACAACTGGGGTTCTAAAATACATGTAGTGTCTAAGCAGTGGATAGAATTTCAGTCACAGGCTGGAGAATGTGCTGAAAGGAAGACAGGTGAAAAAGTGTGAGGCCAGAAACAAGCTTTTCTCATTGTTCTATATTTGCTTATTTGTTCATTCTCATCTTTGGTATTTCTGAGTATATCTTGTATATGAAGCGTGGTGCTAGTTTCTGGGAATTAAAATAAATGATCACTCTCTTGATGCCTTTGCTAGCTGGTGTGTACCATGTTGATTCTTCTCATAAAGCCTGTTGATCATTCCTGTTTTGGAGCAAGTTAACTATGGACTGAAATCTCTGTGAACTGAAAGGAAGTGCCAATAAAGCTGTGGAATGCAAAGAGAGAGCAGAAAAGATCTTGATCGCTGAGGATGAACAGAAGAATAGAAAAGATTGCCCGGAGACATCACATGAAGCAGCAGGGCTTTATACTTTGCAGCCTCAAAATTGCAAAAGTGAAGGACTTTTCCTTGAGAAGAAAGCCCAAGAGCACCATGTCCCAGAATGATGGCAGCCTAGGGAAGTTGTTCCAAAATGGCAGCAGCTTAGGGAAACTGTATCCAAATGGTGGAAGTCTGGGAAAGTTTTTCCAAAATTGTGGCAGTATAAGGAAAATTTTTCAAAATGGAAGCCACCTAGGAAAGTTGTTCCAAAATGGCAGCTGCCTAAGGATTTCTTCCCCAAATGGTGGAAACCTAGAAAAGCCCTTCCAAAATGGTGGAAGCCTAGGGAAGTTGTTCCAAAAGGGCAGTAGCCTAGAGAAGTTGTTCCTTGGGATTTAGTTCATAGGCACTGGACCCCTATAGCTAAGAGAGAAGAAAGACTGACTCCTACTGCTCCAACTTGCAGCACACCTTGGTATTACCCATATGTTGCTGGCTTTAGCTGCATGCAGAATGCAAGAGTTATAAAGTGAAGAAGCTTCCCCTCAGATTTCAGAAGAAGGGAGGCCAGGCAGTGTACCCCTGAGAGAGCAGTATATGAAGCCAAAAGTGCAGTGGAGATCCCAGAGGTTTGGAGGTTCAGGAGCCTGGTTCATCTATGGAAAACTGTAAGAAGGGAGAAGAACTGGACTAAGAGAGAAGCCATGGGAGCTACAACAATCAGAAGTGCCACAGGGCAGAGCCACCCAAGCCCGTTGGAGCTCACAACTTGCCACAGATTTCCAGGCATGCTGGAAGTGGAACTGTGGGATTTAATGTTTGTCCTGAAGGATTTTGGTCTTGCTTGTTTTCTTTCCTTTGTATTTTTCTATTTGTACCTTTTGGAATGATATCATTTATATCGTGCCATTGAATATTGGAAGTGTTTGACTTTCTTTTGTATATGGGATGCAGCAGAGAGTTTGCTTTAAATCTCAGGGGAGACTAGACTGTTTTTTGCAATGCTGAAACTACTAGGACTTTGGCAGCTCTTAGGGATGGACTAAATGCTTTATTGCATAAAGGGATATATGCATGAGTCTTTGGGATTCCAGGGGTGGAATGTTGTGGATTGAATCTAGATGTCCCTGTAAAGACTCATGTAATACTAGCTTGATCTAGTGTGTGTGAGGCTGGGATTCATGATGCAATGCTAGGCTCAAAGACACTAAGATTAAGGGTATGAGTCTGAATAAAGCAAAAAGTGCAGGAAGATGCTGTTAACCCTCTCTTGATGCCTTTGCTACCTGGTGTGCTCTATGTTGCTTCTCCTCTGTGAAGTCTGTTTGCTGTCCCTGTCTTAGAGCCAGTTGACTATGGACTGAAATCTCTGTGAACTGTAAGCCAAGTAAATCCTTTCTCTTTAAAAAAAAAATAAAATAAATGAGCAACAACGATAATAAGATACCCACAAATACAATTATTTCTCTTATAAAACTTATTTTAATCTACTTGGTTGTTATTGAGCTTGTTTTCCTATTTCTCTCCCAGAGCACTGTCCTGTAAGCTCTTCCTGCCTCCTGGTACTAAGCCTGAGGTCTATCACTGGGTAGGCACTCAACAAATATTTATTGAATTGGGTTTCTGTTATCCCCTTTGTTCTTTCTGCCTTTTAAAATAATGTCTTTTCTTTGTCTAAAGGATGCCTGTAATATTTTTTCCTCTCAGACTCAAAGCACTTGGCAAACATTTCCTGAAATCTTTACAGCCTGTCTCTGAAATAGATAAGCAGTACCCTGATAGCAATTGTACCTATCACTGGCTCTGGTCTCTCTTGGTTCTCTTATATCCTGTTACTGATGGTTCATTTGAGCTTCCATAGCAGGTCAAGACACAGTTTAATAGTTCTCATGACTCATTTTGGGCATTTGCAGGGCAGTAGTCTCAGGAAATATGTGGACTTCTAAGGTACTTATCAGAGGTAAGTTCAGATCAAAGCAAACAGCACAGCGAGCTGGCCAACTGTGTGTCTTGTGTTCCATAGCAGAGGGCCTATAAAGGTCTCTTGAGGATAGAAGCCAGAAAGAGCCACCTGGAGTTGTAATTTTCCAGTCCTTCTGGAGATTTGGTGAGGTCATTGCTGTTGATTCCATTTTGAAGTTTGGCAGCAGGAAGAGATCTTGGGATTTAACTCTCTCTGAATGACCCTACACTGAATGTAGGACAAAATAATAAGACATGTATGACAAGGCTATTTGCTTTCAGCCTAATATCTGGCATTGAAGAGCTAAATATATTACTGAGCTAAAACTATCTCTAATTAATTTGTACCACATTCCTGTGACATATGAGGGTTATATATCATTTTTTAATAGAAAGGACAAATGACCCCTCTAATAATTATTGAGGGTCACATCAAATTAATTATAGCAATACACTCACATGAACATTTAATATAACAACCAAAAACATTTCTTGGCCTGAGCAGGTGATGTACACTTCAAAGTATCTAAAATGTTGGATTTTGCTCAGCTTATAGGGTACAAATCATATGGGAGGTGAACTATTTTTTTTAATTTACTCATCATCCATCAGTGCGACCTGCTATTTTCACTGTTAATGACTCTTACATTTAGGTCTGTCTAACTGATTGCCCCAATTTAAGCTGGCAGTTTCTGGATAAAAGTTCTTTTTGCAGTTAGGTAAACTCCTGTACAAGGATAGGAAATATCTTTAACCTTAAAAATATATGTGGGTACACATTCCCAATGTTAAGTGTAGTTGTAATGTGTGTTTAAAATGTACCAATACAAAATTCAATAAAAAATTTGTAATTTGACAGTTGTCTCATTAACATAGTAGCCAATTTTTCTTTATTATAAATGCATGTGTGTATACTGGGTGTGGAGATTCATGCCCAGCAGCAGTCAGCACCGCATACCACACTGCCGGGCGTGATGGCTCACACCTATAATCCCAGCACTCTGGAGGCAGAGGCAGGAGGGTTGCTGTGATGTGAGTTGGAGGGTGAGCTCGGGGCCAGCCTGAACCACAAAAGCGAGACCCTGTCTCAATAAATAAATAAATAAATAAATACGTGTGTATGTTTGTAACAGTGTATGTGCATTATTTATCTGAGTAAATGTCATAAATATCTCTTCAAAAGGAAGACTAACAGAGAGCAGTTGTAATTCTGCAAGAATTAATAATGATGTAGTAGGTAGCATTTAGCTCAGTGCTCTCTAAGTGCCACATTGGAGATGGTTAATATATTCATGTGGTTCTATGAATCACTAAGTATAAAAACTATGCTGTTTCTCATCTGTCAACATGTCTTAGCTACAGGTAAATACTCTTTTAAATTTCTTATTTACTTAGATTTTTAAAGTTTTAATAAGTATATATAGAAGTTGATTAAAATAAAGTTTATTTCCTCTTCCCTTTTTTATAAAAGTAACATATTGCTGACACTGTTCTGAAGATTATTTCTTTCAGCCTGCAGAATATCTTGTTATCTTTCTTTAGCAATCCATAGCCAGCAGCATCTTTTTATTCCCAAGCTGCAGTGTATTTCATTGTTTTGGTCAAGGTTTTATAAATTTTAGTATATATCATAAATACCCAAAGGGCTTATTAACATAATATGTTGATAAGCTCTACTTCCAAATCTTATTCAAGAAGTTGGAGGTGGGGTGTGAGAATCTTCCTTTCTAATAAGTTCCCAGGAGAGACCGATGCAGTTGTGTAGGAACTACACTCTGGAAATCACTGCTCTGTATGTGCTGCACTATGGTTAACAGGTACATAGTGGAGATTTTCCCAACTTGTTGATATTACAGACTATGAAGCAATCAATATTCTTATTTTTATACTGTTTCAAACAAATGCTGGTGTTTTTGTAGGATAATTTTTAAAAAGTAGATCTTCTAATTCAAATGTTACCTACATTTGTAAACTTGATGTATGGTTGCTCTTCTACCATCAGTACAGGCAAGTGCCCATTAGACTGTTGTAAGGTCCTTTATAACCTTTTCCTGAGAGTCTTGTTGGTAACAAATGGCTCTAACTTGTACTCACTTTTTCGCACAATCAAAAACCACTTGTATTAATGTTTTGAAATTTACCTATTAGAGTAAGTTATGTAATCATTATTGATCTGTTTTTTAATTTGTAATTCTTAGGAATCAGAAAGCTTAATCTTTTATGGCTCTATAACTTTATTTTGTTTTTAAATGATTAGTTCAATTTCAGTTCATCCCACCACACAAATTCATTCATTTGTTTATTTTTAAATAATTATTAAGTGGCCAGGGATTTAGCTCAGTGGTCCCAGTGTCTCTCTGGCAAGTGCAAGGTCCCGAGTTTGATCTCTGGTAACCATGTACCACAGTGCTGGGTGTGGTGACTCAGGCCTATAAGCACAGCACCTGATAATCACATACCACAGTGCCAGACATAATGCCTCATGCCTGTAATTCCAGCACTCAGGAGGCAGATGCAAGAGGATTGCTGTGAGATAGAGGCTGGGCTGGGTTGCATAATGAGTTTGGGGCCAGTCTGAACTACGAAGCAAGACTCTGTCTCAGAAAAAGAAAAAAAAAACTCAAATGTTAAGTAATTATTAAGCATCTTCAGTGTTCTAAGTACTGAGAATGAGGGAAAAACTTTGTCTTTGAGGAATTCCCTATCTACTAGAGGAGATCAACATGCAGAGAAACATGCGGAGAGTTATTTGACACTAAACTGTTAACTATAATGATGGTACCTACAAGAATGAGGGAAAGGAAATCTAATTTTCTCTGAGATCATTTGCAAAAGTTTTGTATAGGAGGTAGCTTTATACTAACATCTAAAGATAAGGAGTTTTCTAGATGGACAAATGGGAATGATTGATCCAGACAGAAGGACAGCATGTGCAAGAACAGACAGAGGGAAGAAAAGGTTGTTCAGGCTGGGGATTTAGCTCAGTGGTCCCGGCGCCTGTCTTGCAAGCGCAAGGACCCGGGTTCAATTCCCGGTAACCACATACCGTACTGGGCGTGGAGACTCACACCCAGCGGCAACCAGTACCACATACCACAGTGCCGGGCGTGGTGGCTCACACCTGTAATCCCAGCACTTGGGAGGCAGAGGCAGGAGGATTGCTGTGATATGAGTTTGAGGCTGAGCTCAGGGCCAGCCTGAACCACAAAGCGAGACCCTGTCTCAAAAAACCTGAAAAAAAAAAAAAAAAAAAAGGTTGTTCAGGGAACCATCACTTAGATGCTGAGAGACCGGGACAGAGCACAACTCTGACTTGCCTTGTTCACTCTGGGTCAGGAAGAGGATCTCAGTCTCTTCAAATGGGATTATTCCACCTTAAACTATAGTGTAAATATTTCCCTCATATTTTTAGTGACCAGTTTCCTCCCTAGTAATTCTGTCATCTAGTTTTCTTCTGATCATGGCATTTGTAGTTAAGACTATTCTTTGTTGCAAATGAAGATTTATTTGGGGACTGCTGCATGAGCTTGCCAATTTAATGTTCCATTCTCTACCACATAATTCTTAATGAGAGCACCAGAGGTTAATAGAAAAAATAACACAGAGGGAATATGTCTTGTGTTAGACCTTTAAGAGTACATGTTCTCAAGGACTATTTGTAGAAGTGTGAAGATGCTCAGAACAGATTGAGAAAAGAAAAGATGCAGAATCTAATGATATTACAACTGTTGTTTTCATTGTATTTATGACTAACCTCTCTATTGATCCTATTTATTTATGTAATTTTCTATCTTTTATATATTTTTTTATCTTTTAAAAGATAAGTAGATATTTAGATATCTTTTAAAGATGTCTACTTATCTACCCACTTTCGGCTGCTTTGATTATCATGTTACCCCACCACAATTTGGTGGTTTATTAAGTAGTTATTTTTAGACAATTTTGTCTGTGAACTTTTATACATACAAGCAACGATAAAACAAATTAGTAACAAAATTTATTCTGGGTATAATAGTGGGCAGCAATGAATTGTAAAGATTAAAATAGTTTCACAAAGATGGAAGAGGCCTGGGATATAGTTTAGTGGTGCTGATTCAGCCTGGCAAGAACAAGGTCCTGAGTTAGATCCCTGGTACTAGGGGGAAAAGAGGCAAAATAACGGCACTTCAATGTAGCAGGAACAATAATGGATGGAGTAATATAACTCACATATATTTAATATTGTGCCTACCATTATGTTGAGTCTGGTGTGTTTTAGATTTTTGGCTGCTTAGTTCACCAAAGGCAGCTCTAGGAAAGACTGTGCTTTCTCAACCCGCTGACATGAAGAGAGATTTTGTGTTTCAGTATCAGATGCTGACTAATCTTTGTCTCTGAGCTATTTTGTATCTTTTCACGAACTGCAGTAACTTATAATTGCAACCTCTATCTTCTCTGGTAGATTTTTTTTCTTCTCTCTCTGTTACCCACCAAAGCTGTACCTGATCTTGTCATCTTGTATTGTCAATTCTTTCAAATGTTTAGGTGTTTTTAGTTTTCTTTACTGTCTGATTATGTTGCATTGGAGGAGGAGCACTGAGCACTGCCCTAGTGCATGGAGGAGCACCACTGTCCTCTGTGAAGGTCAGCTCTCTGGGGTTTGTAACTTCTTACCAACAAAACAGTGGTGATGTAGAGTTTAAGGAAAAGAAGACCACTTACTGGACACCTTATTGGAAAAGGGGGGAAAGGAGAAGAGATAGCTACCCTGATAAATCAGAGTGGAGGGCTCCAGGAAGATGGAGAGCCTGGGCACCCATACCCATTATTATTGGGTGTTGTTATTGGTCTCTCTCTACCTAGAATTTATTTTTTTTTTGAGACAGGTTCTCACTTTATAGTTCAGGCTGGCCCTGAACTTACTATGTAGCTCAGGTGAGCCTCGAACTCATAGCAATCCTCCTGCCTCTGCCTCCTGAGGGTTGGAACCACAGGTATGAGCCACCTTGCCTGGTATTGTGGTTTTTGATACTGGGGAACCAAACTTGGAACCCTGCATTTGCCAGGCAGATGTCGGAACCACTGAGCTAAATCCCTGGCCCAAAATGTCTACTTTTTAAGAACCTCAAACAAGTAAACTTTGTCTGCATTCTGGCTAGGTGGTTCAACTTTTTGCAGGAACAATCCTATGAGTCTGTAGGAGGCTATTGCTGAGACTCTGCTTTCGTCCTCTTCAGAGGTTTACGATTACCTCTGAGTTGTTTAGGAAATAATGACATTCAATCATCTTGAAGAATTTAACCTGAACCCATAACTTTCTGGAAAATAGTCAGGGTAATGAAACTTCTCTCTTCTTTTCTGTTATGATAAATAGTTTTAAGGTAAACTGTAGTTTATAACAAGGCAATATTATATGAGAAACACAGATCATTTCTACATGGAATATTCCCACATGTTTGGAATATTTCTTTGTCCACCAACCAGTCAGTTCAGCAGGGGTTTTCCCAGCAGATACCAGCTTCATTTCACTGCATTCCACACGGTTCAGCCCTGTCTACCTGGAGACTGCATGAGACTCCATAGATAGCCTCACACATCTGCCCTCCATTTCACATAGCATCAAGAGTAGTGAGTTGTTAACGGCTTTTGACTGGATGAGTATAAATCTCTAGCTCTCATGACCTCTTTTCCAGTTTTAATGAATTTGTTAGAGTGGCTAATTGAGCTCAGGAAAACCCTTTGTTTTTGGTTTATTGTAAAAATGTTATAAATGAAACAGATTAGCAGCTGATAGAAGAGATGCGAAGGGCGAAGTGTGTGGGAAAGGGTGCAGAGCTTCCATGTCCTCTGAGGGTGCATTACCCCTCCGCACACGTCCATGTGTGCAAGTGTCAGGAAACTCATCCAAATCCTTTATGTATGTGTGTGTGTGGGGGGGTGTGAATTTATTATTTGGATGTGATTTGTTAAATTATTGTACACTTGTAACCAGTTTCAGCTTCTTTTAGGTTGGGGAGTGGAATGAAATTCCCAACTCTCTAATCACACTTTGATTTTTCTCAGTGACTAAGTCCTATCATGAAGCCATCTAGGACACACTGGCCTTATTCATTAACATAAAAAAGACACTGGTGTCACTGAAGAGGTCCCAGTAGCTTTAGGGTGGTATGGCAGGAAACTGGGACAAAAACAAGTATGCGTGTCACAGTTTCCCCACCAGCCTTCCCTATATGATTTAGATAAGATTCGATGTACTCCTTTTTATCTAGGACAAAACCATACACAAACCCTACAAACTCCTATTCCTTATCTCATGTATTTTTATGCTTATGGATCTCATCATCAGAACATTCTCTTAGGATTTTAGCTCTTCTTTCTATTCAGTAATCCAGAGTGGAATGAAACAAATAAATAAGCCTTTCTCTCCTCATTGAAGTAGTCTTTTCGCACAAAGTCCTTTGTAAAAAACTAAATCTGGATTTAAATTTTTTCTTTTTAAGAGACTTCCCTTAGAATAGTTTTAGGTTCATGGTAAAATGGAGAAGGAACAGAGATTTTTTGTATTACTGCTTCCCCACAAACCCACAGATATCCTCACTATCATTGTCTCGCACCACCACATTGGTGCATTTGTTATAACCAGTCAACCTACAGTGATGCATCATTATCTCCCGGAATCCGTAGTTTTCCTTCGAGTTCACTCTTGGTGTTGTAAATTGTATAGGTTTAGAGAAAAGGATGGTAACATCTATCCTCCATTATAATATCTTACTAAGCAATTTTGCTGCCTTAAAAATCTGTGTTCTGCTTTATATTCATTTTTTTCCCTCTTTTAACCTTTGACAACCACTGATCTTTTAACTGTAATAATGTATTTCTTTTCCAACAATATCATAGAGTTAGAATACTATAGAATGTAGTTTCAAATTGGCTTCTTTCACTAAAATATAATTATTTTTTTCCATTTGTTTTCATTATTTGATACCTGTTTTTTCTTTAAGGTGGAATAATATCCTTTTTGTGACTTACCAAAGTTTATTCACTCTTCAAAGGACATCTTAACTGCTTCCAAGTTTTGGCAGTGATCAGTAAAACTGTTGTAAACATCCATGGGCAGATTTTTATGTGAACATAAGTTTTCAGGTAATTTGAGTAAATATGAAGAGGCATATTAAGTCCCCTCTGAGTTCATGTTCAAAGTTTATTTATATTTGTAAGAAATGTCCACATTGTTTCCACAGTGGGTGTCTTATCACCCATTCTTATCATCAGTGAATGATGTCTTGCATTGTTATCATCAATGAATGGGAAGTCCCATTGCTCCACATTCTTATAGGTATTTGTTGATATCTGAACTTTACATAGTGTAGGGACATTGTTTCAATTTGCATTTTCCTGAAGAGAATGATGTGGTGGACATTTTTATATGCTTATTTGCCATCTGTTTCTATTTTTGATGTACTGTCAAAGTATTTGCTAATTTTTAAATTTCACTGTTTTTATATTGATCTTTAAAAATTATTTGTATGTTTTGGATAACAGTCCTTTATTAGATATGCCTTTTGTAAATATTTCTTTTCCTGCCGAGAGCTTGCCTTTTCATTTTCTCAATGGATTTGTCTTTTTTACTTGACAGCCATTGCCAGAAAAACACTGTGAAAGGCTTTGAAATGATAGAGAAGAGAAAAGAGATTGTTCTGTGAATGCACTTTCAGGATTATCTCTTTGTATATTTTTTTATCTTTTAGCTAACAACTCTAGAAACTTTAAATATTGAATAATCATGATTTTTCTCCCTAGAAATGCAACTAAATTATATATCAAATGTAATGGCTTATAGCTCCATGATGGAGCTATAAGCCATTACGTCTGTTTCCAAAATTCAATTCAGCATTCTCTATTGCATGGATAAGTAGTTTTCTGAGTTATCCTTTAAATTAATTGGAATATCTTATTGGTTCCTTCATTATTTAATGCATGAAATAAAATCTTTGACCCATGTTCTCTGTGTGTTCATTTGTATGAAAAGTCATGATTTTTCTTTTAAAAAAATATTCTTTTAAGATAGAATTTGGTGCACCAACAGTAGAGATTCATGTCTTATATAAGACTCTTCAAAGTGCATTCTCTCATTCACCATGTTATAGTTGGAAGGAGAAAGCTAAAATAGGAAGGAAAGAAAGTTGCTTATTAGGACTGATGTGCCAATGGTTAAAGCTAATGTTCCTACTAGGAAATCAAATTGAAAAAGACCAGTAAATTAATTTACAAAAATTTTGGAAAAATTTGAGTCACTTAGAATGTTTTCTGCCAAAAGCCTACTACTAGCATTTGGGAATCAGAGCAGTTAGCAAAGAAATCAGGCTACTATACTGGATTTAAGGACATTTCCCAAACAAAGCTTACTCTGAATATGGAATTCTTAATTAACATTCTAAGAAGGTGGTCACATGGGGCTGTGTGCCCAGGGCGCTGTAGCAGTTGTTTTGTTTGAGTGAAGTCCCCTAGTGTTAACAGTTGGATATCTGCAGATTAAGTGCAGACAATACTTGGAAAGACAAATGAAAAAGTAATTTTTTGATGTTTTCTCCAGCTGTTGCTGACAGATTAGCTGGGATGCTATCCAGGTTCCTTTACTGTAGCTGATAAAAGTTTATGAGAGGCACATGTAAGTTTCTGCACTATTGTTGATTTAGTTGGAATAAGAATTTTGAAATACTGCTGCACTGCTTTTATGAGTCTTGAGTCAGCTTGCTGGATGTTGCTTTGGGTGGAAGCAACATTATTACAGAGAGATAATAAATTTTAAAAATCCATACAAGATGGTCATTCTAATTGTCCTCTTGCCATGCATTCCACTTTAGGGTTACTGTGACTATATCTCCAAACTGGGAAAGAAATAGATAAAGTCCCTGAGAATCATCCCATTTCTTTTGCCACAGACGATGAGGACTCCTGGCCTAGGCAGAAATCAGTGTGTAGATGATATTCCCTTTGGTAAGTGAATTGGGGGTAGTCCAATAAGAGTAAAGCTTGGGGATTTTATTCAGCTGTTGCAGAAAATTGTATTGACTTATTCCATGACTATGTTTAAGGAGAACTGTAGCCCCAAATCTTTTTTTTTTTTGCTAGTAATGCTCTTGTGTGCGTGCAAAAATCCATTTTGGGGAAGGAACAAAAGGTTATAGAGTAGAGTGTCAAAGAATCATAGGGAAAGAAAACTAAAGGTCTGATGCACTGAAGGACTGTTTGAATGCTGGACTTTTAAGGGACTTGAACTTGTAAATTCCCCTTATTGTTTGAATCAATTTTATTTTGGTTTTCTGTCACTTGTAACAGAGAGGGAATTCCTATCATCGATATTGTATCTTTTTGTAGTTCTAACTGGCTCTGTTTATTTGTGGCTGAAGTAAGTAAGAGGAGGGAATTTTAAAATGTGAGTCTCATTCTTCTTTTTTTTTTTTTTTTTTTTTTGAGACGGTCTCATTTTGTAGCTCACTATGTAGCCCAGGGGAGTCTTGAACTCACAGCAATTCTCCTGTCTCTGCCTTCTGAGTGCTGGGATTATAGGTGTGAGCCACCACGCCTGGTATTGTGTATGTGGTACTGATTGTTGGTGGTGTGAGTCACCAGGCCTGGCATTGTAGTATGTCGTTACTGGGAATTGAACTCAGATCCTTGCACTTGCAAAGCAAGTGAACTAAACTAAATTTTAAACTAAAAACTAAACTAAACTAAACTAAACTAAACCACTGAACTAAATCTCTGGCCTTCTTGAGTCTCATTCTTGATGGAAGAGCTGAGATTGTGTTTAATAATCCCCTGTAAGAGATCTTAGAATTAATTCAGTCTTTTAAGTTCATCTTTTCTAGTCCCAGCAGGTGGAGGCTGTGTTGGGAAGCTTTACACTATTGTAACTAAATACCTAGGATAATCAAGTTTAAAAGGGGGAAGAACGTTTTGAAGAGTCTAGTCTATGATCAGTTGGCTGTGTTGCTTTTAGGCCGGTGGTGAAGCATCAATTATGGCAGCAGTGCATGGCAGAGGAGGTTGCTCATCTCACTGCAGCCAAGAAAAAAAGAAAGAGAAAGAGACTGGCACCCAGTGATCCCTAATAACCTAACAACTTTCCACTGTGTCCTGCCTGATGAAACTTTCCACATCTTCTAGTAGTGGAACAGTGAGGACCAGTCCTTTAACACAGGGGTCTTACACATGCCAGATCCAGACTACAAAGAGGCAAATTCTTGACTGGCATTCTGTGATCTTCCAAGGACATGAACCTTAGGAAGAGAATAGGATTGACAGTACTTTGGCAGATCTGGGGCATTCTGGACAGTGTATCATGGAACGTTCCCTAGGAAACATAATTCCACAAATTTGTAGAGGATTATACTCTTATTTTTATATCTTTACATGTAGGGTAATCTTAAGGAACCATATTTGTTTTCTTGATAGCCACATATTATCATGTGGTTGGCTCCAAGGATGCTTTCAATAATTATTTATTAAATTCACAGGAAAAGCAAATGAGCAGGAGCTATATAATACGGGGTTTTTGGTGGGCTCATTTTATATTTGTATTAGTAGGGTTTTCCTTTTAGAACCTGTAATTATAGGGCACCAGGTTTTTCTAATGCAGTTTACTAGAAAATTTACCTCTCCACTCCATTTTTCAAAAAAGTTTTTGAGACAGGGTCTTTCTTTGTAGTTCAGGCTGGCCCTGAACTCAGCTTTGAACCGAGAAATCCACCTGTCTCTTCCTTCTGAGTGCTAAGATTACAGGCATGAGCCACCACGCCTGGCACTGTGGTATGCGGTACTGATTGCTGGTGGGCACGAGTCACCACGCCCAGCATTGTTGTATGTGGTCACTGGGGATGGAACCCAGGTCCTTGTGCTTGAGCGAAATCCCCAGCCCCCTCCACTCAATTCTTTAACCTTTTTTTGTGTGTTCAAAAGAAACTCATCACCTGAAATTCTCTAAGAAAGTTGTTAAAATTCTAACTATTGAACAAGTGTTAGTCTGATGAAATCTCTATGTGTCAAGGGGAAAGAAATGAATTATATATATATATATATATATAATACGAATTATATACTATATTATAATAATATATAACTATAATAAATTATATAATAATATATATTATATATTGTATTATATTCTATAATATAATTATGTATATATTGCCCCCAAACTGTATCACATTGATGATATATATAATATAAATAATTATATATATTATATATATTGCCCCCAAACTATATCACATCGATTTGTTTTAATAGTGAAACAACTTGCAAAGTCAAGGTTCATGTCTCTGAGCAGTCTGTGTGACCTTGATATTACTGGTTCAGCTGTAAAAAAATGAACAGAATAAAGACAGAGGGACGAAAAATGTCACTGTTAACTCAGTTTCTCTGCTATATTAGTTGAAATATTAACTTTTTCCATAGCTAAAAGCACAGAAACCATGAATCTAATTCCACTAGTTTCCAAGGAAGACTAGATAAGAACCATTCAATTATAGGCTGCTTATTTATCTAATTCTTTTGGGAGGATTTGCTTTTGGTGAAACAAATCACCTGTTGAAGGGGGGAAAAAAGCCATTAAGTGATTACAATCTACTTCAGCTAATTTCCTCTTTAACCTATTTGTAAGCCAGCAAGAGCTGATAATTGTAATGAATAGTTGTGATGGGAAGTTTTAGTTGACATTTGGATCTCATTAGACCTTGAAAAACTTCTGCTGTCTTAGTCTTTTTTGGTCTCTTTTGCTGGAATTACAGTTTTCAAGGAAGTCTTCAGGGCATGGAATTTAATGCATGAGCTTTAAAACTTTAGTGTGTGGAGTCCAGCTTGGCCCTCATGAGCTGTGTGAACCAGGACAATTCTTAATTTTTTTAAACTGAATTTTAGCAGTTGTGAAGTGATTGTTTTGATGATTAAGTGGCTAATGAAGGCTGAGGGTACAATGTAAAATGCTTACCTGGCCCACATGATGAGCACAGATGACAGGGTTAATTATAAGAAGGTCTGAGATGGAAAAGATGAGTAGATGAAGAATGGTTGCTAGAAAAACAAAACAGCTTCCTTTTCATAAACAACTTAACTGCTAGAAAATTTACCATATGTCTAATAGATACCTGCTCCATGTATCGGTACTACAAGCAGACATCTGTCCAGGTTCTGATATAAAACTACTGGCTTTAAGTTTGGTACATTCAGAATCTTAATAAAGCATACCTTAATTTAGGGAGATATGATATAAAACTTCTTGAATAAGAATACCTTACACCCAGAAAGGAATTAAAAGATTAGTATGAATGTCAAGTCCTATCTTCATGTTTAGGTGTGCATAATTTAAATGTGAAAAAAACGAAAAGGGAAAATAGTGCCTGCAAAGGCTGGTGAGTGCGGATTGTATCTGAAAGTGTGAGAAGAATGAGGAAGGAGAGACATAAAGGTCAGTGGCTTCTGGATGGGAGGGATACGTGGAGGGGAGCCGTACTGATCATTTCTGTTTTGTGGGCACATCATTAACTTCCATTTTTACCTTTTTTTGAGGCTGGAAAGTATAAATACTATTCTCAGACAAATAAGTTGATTTTCTATGCAGACAACTTTATGGGGATTTGTAGAGTACTAATTTAGTGACATGTTGGGAAGTTGTAGTGTGTGTATGTGTGAGGGCAAGTATTCATAATCTCAAGATATTTTTGTTCAGTCTGACAGATAAGTTAACTTACATTTTGAACACATCAATAGTTTCTCCTGTTAAGGTTATTTAAGGTGAAATGAGATAGGCTTAAAAGCATGCAAATCATCATTACTGTAAATAATACAATAGGCAAAATAATTTTTATTTTTATTTTTCACTGTTTTGCTTAGAGTTCAGATTTCATTTCTCTATAGTAGAAGTGTAAGGAATCATTCTGTGGTCAAAAAGTGGTTTAGCTTGGGTTTAAAAACAGTCTCATGTTGCTGAATAGAGTTTATTTCACTTTTAAAATATTCCTTATTTCCTAATAATTTGCTAATTAGGTATAACAAAACCTTATAGTAGAGAATGAGGAAACATCTGGCCAGAAATAAAACTTCAAGCAGTCAGAGATACACCTGGTAGCAGAGAAGCTGACCCCTTTGTATACTTCTTGCTTTATAATGTTTCTTCCTATCACCAGTGTGTATGTTTTAGTTATCTTTTCTGTCTTGATAACCCATTTTGCCAGTTTTTCTTAATCCTGGCTTCCTCAGGACTAGTTTCTAAAATGGCCTCCTAAACTCCATCTTATTCTTTTGAATGAAGTCTTTCTTATTTCCTTTAAAATGAAATTAAAGTAGGCTTAGAGACACCTCGGAGAAGCCATTTACCCTCATGTGCTGAATTCCTCAGTCCCTGATCAATTCACGAAGATGTATTTCCACTTGGGAAAAGTGTCCTTTCATACTCCTTCCATGACAGAACTTCCATTTAGCTTCCGCTAAATCTGTTTTGTCAAGGAACTTAGAAAGTAGAAGCTATTTTGGCTCTCGTGTTTGTGTCAAGTGTGTTCTACTGTGAGATATCATGAGGGCTGAGGAGGGAACAGGAGACAGAGAAAGGATTACTTAGTGTCTGCAGTTTTCATAAACAGCTGGGCTGTGAGCAGACAGTTTCTAAATTGCACATCTGAAAGCAGCATCTGGTGAGTTGGAAAGAACAGAACGCCAGGAACCATGAAAGAGGTAAAGTAAAGAGCTTGTCAGACTTTTTGTGGTTTTGACATCTGACCTTAAGAATAGAATTACCAACAAGCAATTCATGAGCTCTAGAATATCAGGAAACACAATAGAAAGTTAGTCTAAAAGAAAGCCTGTAGACTGTGATCAAAGAAACATTAGGTAGTGATTGCCATAAATGAGCTTGGAAGTAGTATTTCTCAAGGTGTGATCCCTGCACCATTAATGTCAGTGTTATCTGTTAAAAAAATCTAAGTTCTAGGTTTGCAACTCGTATGTACTGAAACAGAAACTCCTAGGTTAAGGGCCAGGATAAATCAGACACATGATCTTAAGTACCACATGGTTTCTCTTATAGGGGAAAACCAAAATCAAAGTAAAGAACAAAGTAAAATATATATAATAAAAAGGAGGGAGATAGATCTTATTTTTAAATGGTAAGGGGATCAAAATACAGAGGGAGGTGGAAGGCTGGAGGAGTAGGTGATGAAAGTAGAATTGAGACGTGTTATGTACATGTACCAGTTCCCCATACGCAACGTGATCATTATGTAGTGCAAATATGCACTAACAAACAGCAAAAACTGAGAAAAAAGAATAATAAAATTCTGCCTAATAAACTCTTTTATGCTTCTTAAAACAAAAGCCTTCTGATGCATGTTAAAATTTCCGAACCAATATTTGAACGCATAGGGACCACTATTTCTTACTGAACTACAGAAAGGAGGAAGTGGTCTTATTTGTTGTCTCCACAATTGATTGTTTTAGGTCTATGAGTGAATAAACAGGTGAGTAAGAGAGTCAAAAAAAAAATAATAAAATAAAGGAAGAACCCAAAAGGGCTTTGTTGTTAATTTTCATTATTTCAAAAATAAAATCAACAGCATAGTAAATGTGGCAAAAATGTCAATAAACTTAATTTTATTTTGTGTAAGAGGTGAGACTACATAATACACATTTTAACTTAAAAAGTTTGATGTCAATCAGAAAGCTGCTCAAATGAAGTTAAGCGAGTCTTTTCCTAGCATGTGCACATAAAATGGAACCGTGCAGGGTACCGAGATTGAAGAGCATGCCCTAACTCAAGATTCCCCATTAAATCAACAATGGCGCTCTACTGGTCATTTCTGATAGAAGTGTCTTGCTCACTAGTTGAAAATGAGAGTTGGCTTTTGTCTCTGAGGTCATGAATGACTTGCATATGTGCCATCAAAAATGAGATGTATGCTCAATTTAAAAATATAGTCACCATTTTAAAAGGACTTGGAAATCCTTTTTTGAAAATTGGAAAATTTTTCTTTTAATTGCAAGTTAAACAAAACTCAATTTATATGCATCCAAGCCTAGCTTTCTACAACCATTATCAAACTTGGCAGACTTTTTTCCCCTACCAGATCATTACCTTGTTTATTTTTGGTGACATTTTGGGAGTTTATGAAAAAGAATCCTATGTCACTAAGCTAAAAATTAATCTATTGGAAATAGATTTTAAGCCATGGATTTCATATCAAAAGTTCTAGGAATGAGAAAACTCAGATTCTTATTTTTTTTAAGAAGGAAAATTCCTAACTCTTAATGTCTCTTTTACTAAACTGATTCTTAATTGTGGCTTTCATAAATGAATGACAGTTATCAGTTAAATGAGTGGCCTACTTGAGTCTATTTATTTCTGCACAATTATTATACACATTTGGATCAAACTGGGTCATTTTCAGGCCTCTGGGAATCTGCCATCCAGCGCTGGTCCAGTTAAAGCTGGGTGTCCTTGAATGACAGCTGCTGAAAATTCAATCAATAAGTGATGTCAAAATGTCAGCCAGAGTTGTGCAAAGTGGGGACAGTTTGGGACAGTGTGCCTGGCTTGATTCTGGGTAGTCAGAGTTTAAATTTGACTTGGGAAAGAAATAAGTCAGCATCTTAATCCCCAAACATTATATACCATCTAGTTTGTGGACTTACCAATGGTCAAGCAGTCAATATGTTTGGTGTCAACAGAGACAGGTTGAAAGAGGTGGTTTTATTCCGTGAAATTAGTTTTTTTTTTTTAATTCCAATATATGAAAAAGTAGGCAGACTTATCAGGTAGAACAAAATAACTTCTACACAGTAAGGTGAGGTGCTCCTTGGTCAAGGGGCTACATTAAGATGTTCAGTGGGGGACATGGGGGATCTCAAGTTGTGTCCATATTTACTGTGTTAGGGTTTAATATTTTAAATGTGTACCTATTCTTTGGAGCAATTTTGAGCTGCCTAGTATATCAATCCAATAAGATGGAACTACCACAAGCAATGTGTTACATCACATTATGTTGTTGCTTCAATCTTGGTTTAGATCAGGGCTAAAAATAAAAGAAAGAAAAAGAACAAAGTAAAGTTTTATCCTTGATCTTTGCAAAGGCATTTGGAAGGTTGTAAAGATAATGATTAAATATACTAAGTTCATTCATTAAATTGCATTTATAAATATACATACTGAGAAATGGGTTCTTATACTATTTTTGATTTATACTTTATTTTTAGAGAGGTAACAGCAGTTATGAAATGGAAAGAGATGAAAAAGGACATAATGCTGTGGTTAAAACCTTGTAATTTAAGAACTACGTAGTCATGAAGATATTCAAGATAATTAAATACTGGCTGAATAAACAAAAAAAGGAGGACACAGTTTTTAAATTCTTTGTTACAATGGTAAAATTCCAAATACAATATATATTTTAATTGTTCACCTAGAAAGACAATTATTGCAATTAATCAAGAAATTAATTTGTATTTACTTGTTTTTAGATTTCAGTGTGTGTTATTAGATTAAATATATATAGAGATGAGTATACATTTTCTAGATCAAAGATTGTTATGTACTAGGAGAAAAGTAAAATGTCTCCCTCTTTCTTAAACTTTGGACTACTCTTAAATTTGCAGAAGGAACCAATGAGAAACTAAATGGCAGTGGTAATTTATTTCATGTTTAGAGCCTGGGAATAATATATTCAGTTAGCTGGGGTGCTCCAGGTCTCATAAAGACAAAAAAAAAAAGTTTTTTCTGTTTAAACTTCCCTTTTCTTAAATCTTATTGAACAATCTAGAGGAGCCCCTGTTTGTAACTCATCCTGGGAAATTAGAGTTGCATTGTAGATTTTACTGATTTTCTGGTTTTGCCTGTAGTAGATTCCAGTTATGGCCTCTAGCTTTTTCCTTTGTTCCTGTATCCACACCTTTTGCCCTGTTGCTGCGTTTCCTCTCAGTGAAAAGACAGACTCTATTGCTTTGTGACTGGATTTTCATGTTGCATATATTTTGGCCAGCAGAATCCAGCAGAAATGACAGCACGCCGTGTCTGAGATGCTGTATTTCAGTATGTCCTCCTGCTGAGAACAGGGTCTCCAGAACATTGCTGGCTTAGCTCACTAGAGGATGACAGACAGTGAGTGAGCCCCGGTGACCCCAGAAGAGCCACACTTCACCTCTCACTGACAGCCCCAGAAATCAGAGGAATAAATACTCGTGCCAGATGCTGCTGATGTTTTGTGGCTGGTTGTTATGCAGGAATATTAGCGCAACAAATAACTGATAGAACAGACCATTTTCCAAGTGGATGAAAGATGTATATTTCTGATTAATTCTGTATGGAACTCTTGATTTTTTAAAAAAAATACACAAGAGTTCTTGAGGTGAGAGTCTTCAGTCCAGGTAACTCCCATAAGGCATTTATCTACTA
The DNA here is from genome assembly GCA_004026965.1 of Petromus typicus. Lineage (NCBI taxonomy): Eukaryota > Metazoa > Chordata > Mammalia > Rodentia > Petromuridae > Petromus > Petromus typicus. The sequence continues at coordinate 10,357 of PVIR01018300.1, read as the reverse complement.
AGTTATTTTGATCGAGGGTAAAGGTTTCAGCACTTGGCCTAAATATATATATATGTGTATATATATATATACACACATGTATATATACATATATATGTATATATGTGTATATACATGTATATATGCGTATATATGTATATGTGTATATATGTATATATATGCATATATTTATATATAAATATATGTGTCTCTCCATCTGATAGACAAGTGTTTAGAACTTAAGTTAATATTCACATCAGACCTTCTTGCATCAGTGTTCCCAAAATTCCAGCAAAAATCTCACTCTCTTTGGAGGTTAGAATTTGCTGAATAATGACCACATCTGTATTTGCCACTGAGCAAAAGAACAAAATTGCCAATAGCATGTAGTTTTGGGTAATTTAAACACATTTTCTGTTTTGCCAGATCTGGTGCTGTATGTGGAATAATCATTGTGCTGTCCTTTTAAGATCATTCCATTGTCTTTTAGCTTTTTTTACCCTCACTCAGTTCTTCCTCTTAGTAGAGAAAAGGATGTAATACTGTGGCAGCCCCAGGGTTTTCTAAATCTCACAGGGACAGACTTGTATCCGTGAAGAGAAGGGGAATTTGGTTGAAAAATAGAAGCTACTTATGATTCATTCAGAGGAATTTTCCCTCTTCACCATCTTATTTGCTTAGTGGTTTGATCTTTTGTGGCTCTTCAGAGCCCAATGTGAGATGACTTTGCTTCAGTGGCTCTGCATCCTTTTCAAATATTTCTCCAGGACAAACATCCCCCCTACAGGTTTCCTCAAGCTGCAACGATTGTCTAGTCTGGGGATTGTATTCTGATTAATTCAACGTTAGCTTCCTTGCTGCTTCAGTGGATTCCAAATTTGTCCTGGTTAAAAAAAATTCTCCGGGGAAGTTTCATAAAAGATATTAAGGGCAGGGCTTAGGATTTAGGCCGCTGAGCAAACTTTAGAAGGTGGTAGGGGGCTGTAGTGCCGAGAGAATAAAGATGGAAGGAATGCCAGATTCTTCCTGAAGCGTGTGATTAGGTGAGGCATCATCCAGAAGGTTTGCAGAGATTTCAGTGGCCTCGCTCTGCAGGAAGAGTCTTCCATACACCTGGCCGCCTGCCTTCACCATCCAATTGAGTGGAAAAGTCAAAATAGTGCAATGACTAGAAGTTGCCGGCAGAGGGCGAGCGTGCCACAATCACAAGCCACATTGTATTAATTGCGGTTTCTTGGAGCAGTTGCGTGCGTGCGTAGTTTTCTTTCTTTCATAAGTTTTTGATTTCGCCACGTTCCTTCTGTTGACAGAATGCCTAGATTTAAGTCCTGGCTGGCTCACACGCTAGCTTCATCACCGCTTTGTACCTCAGTCTTTCTCATCTGAAAAATGGGAAAAGGACAATTGAAGTGAGGATGTTTGAGTTAACTTGTTACCGTGCATTTAGATCAGGACCTGGCACTAGTGAGGTCTTGAAAAGTACTGTCCAGTAATATGGTATCTTATCTGTTTTCCGTCTGCCTTTCATCCTCTCAGAGACACATCTAAAAATAAATTAGTATGGCCATAGGCTATACAAGCTGACTTTTCTTTATTTTCAACACTCTTGTAAGAACACAGCATCAGCTTGGAGGTATTTCTGCAAAAAAAATGCTGGTGCTAAATATAAGCATGGGAAAATATCAGCACATTCAGCTAAGTAACTGGGCTGTGGGTATCAAAAGGAAGAGGGCCATGAAAATTAAAGAAAGGTCTTTGGTGCTGCTCAGACCACAAGGTACTAAAGAGATTTGGCAACTGGATAGAGTGCTTGCCTAAGAATTTCTCCTGCTATAGAGTACACACTGGCACCGCGGAGTTTGAGTGAGATCTGTAGAGAGCATAATAGTATTGTACCAGTTTCAACTTCCTGATTTTGTTCCTTGTGGGCTATTGAATAGGATGAAAGATACTTATTTTTTGATGCAAAAATATTTTTACATCTAGATAAAAGGTATACGAAAATTCTTTATGTCATTCTTGCAACTTTTCGTAAGCCTGAAATCACAGTAAAATACAAAGTTAGATAAAGAAAAGGCCATAAGTAGGAAATGAGATTGCTCATCCCAGATGCCTCTTCACCAAAGCTTTTCTAGACGTCTCCCTGCACTGCCCACCCCCGGCAGGGCCAGGAGCCCCTGCCTTCAGAGACAGCCTCTTCCTGCCACAGCGCACATTACACTGTGTTTTCACTGTGTGTGCATCTCATCAGACCATGAGCAAGCAAGGAAGGAGAGGACGCCGTGCCATTTTGTGTCACTGTTGTCATCCGAGCCAGACAAGGGCCGGCACAGAGAAGGAGCACGTTAAAGGTCTGCTGAGAGAATAAGGTGGTGGAACCTGGCCTTCTAACTAAGGTTGGGTTTCTCAGAGGCCTGTTGTACATTCTGTGCTTGCTCTTTAGTTTTTGTAGCAGGGGCGTAGCCCAGGATTGAGACTGAGAACACTAAGGTGAAAGCCAAGTTCTGCCACTGCCAGCACAAAGGACACTGTCTGTTTAATCACACCTTAGTGCTGTGATTCATTCACTCAGAGACATCATGAGCTTTATGCAAGGAGAGCACATATACAACAGAGTCCCTCTGTGTCAGCCAGCAGCCTAAGGGGATCCCTGTGTCTGCGCACACTGCTCAGTGTGTCTAGTATTTTAATGAAAACATATTTTTCTTACAGTATTATTTCAAGGAAGGGAATGAGAGAGAAGGAAATGCAAACCATGACTTCATCTGATGTAAAGAAACAACAATCAGGGGCTGTGGATTTAGCTCAGTAGTTCTGGCACCTGTCTTGCAAGTGCAGTGTCGTGAGTTCAATCCCCTGTAACCACATACAACAATGTCGGGTATGGAGACCCACGCCCAACAGCAATCAGAACCAAAACCACAGTGCCGGTGTGGTGGCTCATGCCTGTAATCTCAGCACTCAGGAGGCAGGAGCAGGAGGATTGCTGTGAGTTCAAGGTTGAGCTCAGGACCAGCCTGAACTACAAAAGCAAGACCCTCTCTCAATAAATAAATAAATAAATAAAAACGAAACAGCAATCAGAACTAAGGTTGGAGGCAGAACTGACTGCATATTAATCAGAAGCTGTGTGTGTGTGTGTGTGTGTGTGTGTGTGTTTTCTCCAATGGTTTGCTTTTTAAGAGGTGATATGAATTTTCAAAGGGAAGATTTGTTCATATGCAGTGAGTTAATGTTAGAATGTGATGTCATGAAGAGTAACACCCTTCTCTGTGATCTCCATATTAATTCTTATAAGACAGTATGCATTATAGTCACTACTCCACCACATTTCTGTCTAATGCTAACTTCCCAGCTAGACATTTTGCTGTTTGACAAAGATAACAATACAATAGAAAATCAGTATAACTTTTGTCTTTACTAGGAGCCATAAAGGCCTATCTAGAAAAATTTCAAATATCAGCATATAGCTTTAGAGAAGGAACTCAAGTACAGATTTGAGAAATGTGAGACCAGGCCAGGTTTCCTGATGAGATTCTGTATTTATGAGCTGGTGACCCGGGACTAAGTACACACTGGCTTTTGTTCAGAAGAGAATCTCTGTAAGGAAGAAAAATTGAAAGTAGGGATCCAGCCACATGAATAAATGAGGAAAAATATAATTCCCTACACTTTGAAAGTGACTGCCTCATAAATCCCACTAATTGAAGATCCATATGGAACAACAGATTCTGTATAAATTTCACATATTCACCAGTTTTACTACTCTTGCCTCCACACTCCCTTTTCCTCATTTCCCATTTCCCCAAAGTATACATCTTTGTTTCCTACCATCTCCCTTTTATTTTTGCCTTTAAATTATTTATATTTTGGATTTCTCATGTAAGAGAAATATGCAGTATTTAATTTTCTATGTCTGATTTATTTCACTTAGCATTATAGTCTCAAGATCCATCCATACAGAAAGCTTCCGTTCTTATCAAAATCAGTGTGGACTTTGGTACATCACAATGGCTGTGTGTCAGTGCCATGTTTTTGCCCACTCAGATGGATATGCTTGAGTGTTCAACCATCTTTCTAGAACAAAGACCTTTGCAGTACAAACCAAGAACAGTAAAGGTCAGAGCTCAAAGTTAGGAGAAAGCCGAAAAATGAATGAAGGGTTTAGCGCAGAGAACTGGGCCATGTGAGGAGGGAATGCAAAGGGGGTAACAGGCGCAGCAGGGCGTTTCTGTGGGTGTATACTTCTTAGCTATTTGTCATCTAAGTTTAGATCAGGTTGGTAAATCCATTCACGGATCACTCACTGCACTGCCTTTGTGCGGATGTGTACCTTTGCTCCTTTCGGCAGCTGCAGCCATCCTTCTGCTGATGCTGCCTGTGCTGCTTCTCTGCACTTGCCTCATCGTGAACCTTCAAAGTCACACACTAGTCCCCTTCAAGGTCATCTTTCTAAAATTCTAATAGTTGAGCTCTGCTTAAGAGCTTGCAGTGACTTTCTGTTTTCTGTGGAATAAATCTCAACATTTATAACTTTAAGTAACCTCCTATTGTGCTTCCCATTATAGCTGAGTATGAACTGGTCAGCAAGAAGATGAATTCGTGATCAGTAAAGTACTTGAAGCTATAAGTGTGGGGCAAAAAATAAGAAATGAAATGTGTCATGTGCTGGTACAGATTCTCGATGCTGATGTGATTTTGATGTATATATATATATATATATATATATATATAGCCAATAAAATCAAAATCAATTTTAAAAAAGTATGGGGCAGAGCAAGGAGCTCTGTGGATGTGACATTCTGCCAACTGTACTAGGATGGAAAGGGACTAGGTGGGAGCTGGAGAAGTTTGTGTAGAGAACCAAGATTGTGAATGCATTTTCCTTTTCAAGAGCTCCCTGTCCACTTGTGTGGGAAACCCCGCCTCTATGCAGTGATGCTTCAGTCATGATGGGCCATGAAGGTTCATGAATTTTCTGTTTATTGGTCTTGTGGCAGCTGCTGCATGTGGAGGTGTACAGCTTGGTATCTCCGCTGTATACAACTTTCTACCTCAGTGTGTAGATCTTTTGAAAGGTATTTTAGTGAAAATTCTCAAATATACAGAACAGAGAGATTTTACTCATGGACCCATGACCTTGCTTTGATGAATATCAATGTTTTGTGATCATTTATTCTGGTATATTTTAAAGTAAATTTTAGACTCTTTAATACATCAGTATATTAATATGCATCTCTAACTCAAAAGGATATTAAAAATAATATAACTTCCAAGACGTTATCCCATCCAGAAATGCTTCTTTTTCCCTTCTGCCTCTCTCATTTCTCTATTTGGCTGTATATCTTGTGACCAGATATGATCAAGAAAAGAACTAGCCACTGTACCCATTTTCCTCATGCTAGCAGAGCATTTTATTTGCAGTATATCATTGGTATTGGTTAGGGTTCTGTAGAGGAACAGAATCAATAGGAAATACATATTTTCACACAACTGTGCAAAGGAATTTATTCCACTTACAAGACCAGAAGCAGGACAGTCCAGAATGGCTATGGGCTGGACAGTGAGAGAATCCAGAAGCTACCAAGCCCAGGACTGCATGCCATAGAACAAGAGGGGCAGAGATGCACCCCAGTCTGAGATCCAAAGCCTGCGTGCTCCCTGCAGAGCCACCGAACTGAATCTGCCTCAGAAAACTGAAGAAATTAGAACCCTGTATCCAGGTGGCAGGAGCCTCAAGAAATGGGCCCACTCACACGAATGAGAGCTTCTAAAAGGAACACCTCCTCGGGTATTTACTCACGCCTCATTGTTGCTTTACTATCAAAAATGATAAACTCTGCTGGAACGCATGCTTCCCCCTCTACTGTTTTATTTTCCCCTGTAGTATTTTTCAATATCTTATAAATTTAATATGTTATATCTGAAATTTTTGAAACTTTTTCCCAGGAGGTAAAGGAAGATCCATTAGGGAAGGCTTTTATTTCATCCTTTTGGTGATAGCTGGTGGCAATGGCCAGAAAGAGTAGACACATTGGGTGGTTATTCCAGATACTAGGTACTCTATCATTGGTACAGATGGGCGTTACTCAGCATGATGAGAGGCTCAATAAAAAAGACAGAGGAAGAGCGAGTTTGTTTCTCTTCGACCTGGGGCATCATCTTTCCCTGCTCTCAGACAAAATGCTCCTGTTCTTGAGCTCTCAGATGTGGCTGAATTACAACACCAGCTTGCCTTGTCCTTTAACTTGCTCCCTTAGCTCTGTGCCGGCCCCTGAACCAGGCCTCCTCCCTCACCAGCCATTCAGTTTCTGGAGAGAACCTATACATACGCCATGATCTGTAGTGGGTGCCTAGTAAGTAATTATAAATGTACATAAACACTAAATATGAATATGTATTATATGTAGAAAGGTTGCATATTCATTCTTTTATTTTGTGTATTTGTTTATATATAAAACAAATTACGTATATATCAACAAAATGAAAGAATGGATATACAGCCTTTTTTAATCTTTTTGAGAAAGTGCAGTGTATAGGTTCAGACTAGGCCGCAGGCTCTATAAGAACAAATGTGAATTATTTCATGCACCACGATATTCTTAGTGACTGACTGTACTTGGTATATGGCAAGTTCTTAACATCTTACTGTGTAATCAGTGAACAAAAATTACTAAAGCATTTCCTTTGCACTGTCCTTCCCACCTCCCCAGATGTTGATTTCTCTAGTCTTCCTGACTCTCCACTCACTGGTCTGCGGTTTGGTCTGTGTCTTCCCTTCAAGCTTCTTTGGTAAGATGCTATCATCTTCCTCAGCACATGGCTGACACAGCCTCGGTCCTTGCTGAATGCCATGCGTGACAGGGCAGAATGGCAGGGATTTCAGTATTTCTGCTCTTCCCCACGCTCGCTTTCAGAGTGACTGAGGCAAGGGGAAGACAACGAACTAGGTGGAGGTGTTTAGGGCGTTGTTTAGAAAGACTGAGCATATTGAGCAGTGATTGCCAGCGGACGTGGTGGTTATGCACTGCTGTCCACTGAATGTTTGAGTTGAGAGGACATCATCTACTATAATCTCAAAAAATGAAGTGTTCATCCCCTCAGCACTTTTATACTTTTTAGAGAATGATTTTTCTCATTCGTGTGTACCATCTAGTGTGAAAATTAAGATGTATGTTAGTTTCAGTGGATACATCTGGCTTAATTTCTCTTGTACTCCTAGGATTGTAGCTTTTCTTAGTAAAACCAGCACAAAGATGTCTCTGCTGATGAGCAACTGTTGGTTCAAATCATTGAGTTTTTTCCTGAGTTGTGTGGAGTGTGATTGGAGGGGAAGGGAGTGAGTGTGCCTTTTAAATAAAGGGCCTATTAATTGAATTTTAAAGAAAATGTTTTGTCGCTTTGGTGTTTTATTTCATTTTCATAAATTTACAATTAAAACATGGTTCCAGGTAAGCAGGCCAAAACTAAGATAAAACAATAACCAAAAGTAAAAATCTGACTTGCAGATATAGCACTATATCTTTTTTAAGTATCCTGACCACTAAGTATAGTTCTTGGCTTAATGACAACTTAGGTTTACTGACTAAAGTCTGCTGGATGCTGTTTAAAAGGTGTGTGGCTAGGGCCAGGGAGTTAGACAGTGGTTCCGGTGCCTGTCTTGCAAGCGCAAGAACTGGGGTTGGATCTCCGGTACCCACATACCATACTGGGCATGGAGACTCAGGCCCAGCAGCAACCAGTACCACATGCCACAGTGCCGGGTGTGGTGGCTCACGCCTGTAATCCCAGTACTCGGGAGGCAGAGGCAGGAGGATTGCTGTGATGTGAGTTTGAGGCTGAGCTCAGGGCCAGCCTGAACCACAAAGCGAGACCCTGTCTCAAAAAACCTTAAAAAAAAAAAAAAAGGTGTGCGGCTATACAATGGTGCAAACACTATAGAACTTCATTTCCTGTTGTGTCATTGAAGTGGAAATGCAAATGAGTCAGTAGACATCTTTTTTTTCACCTCGTCATGCAGACATTCCAGCAGTAATAGCTTTGCCAGATATAGGTCCCAAGGTGACCCTCATTTTTTTCTTTTTTCTTCTTTTCCCACAGTGTGTAGGTGAAAAAGTAAAGCTAACCATGCATAGACATTTTTATGTGCCTTTGCATAATTTCTCCTTCTATTCCATTGATTAGAATTTGGTTTCATGGTCATATCTAAATGCACAGGAGTGTAGAGGATGTAGTTATTTAACTTGGTTTCCTTTGAAATAAAACCTGTGGCAAAGACTATGTGCTAATGTCTTATTGTGACATGTCCAGTGACAGGGCGGGAGAGTGACAAAAGGGAAGTGAGGCCGAGCAGAGTGGGAAGGAAAGCCAGGCAACATGCTGACTGTTTCATCACCACTCACTGAAGGCGATAGCGTGTTCCTCAGCAGGTCAGCCCACTGGGACAGACCATCTGGCCTAGGCTTGATTCTGCCCGGGTGGTGACGTATGCCTGGATCACAATGTCCCTCCTTCCTGAACTTCCAGGGCTGAAACCTAATGGTCAACTGAACGCACTAAGATGTGGGCCGTTAGAAGGCTTCACACTCACAAATGAATCAGTCCCTGTACAGAGAGCTACAAGGGAAGTGGCTAGTCCCTTCCTTCTCATATGTCCTCCACCATGTTAGGACACAGGACTTGTCCATCCAGAGGTTGCATAGTTTGAGGTATCACTTTGGAAACAGAATCGACAGCTAGCAGACGTCATTCCTCCTGGCACCATGATCTTAAACTTCTCCACCTCCCAAACAGTGAGAAACAAACTTTTACAGTTTACAAATCACCCAGTCTCAGTTGGATAAGCCACACAAGGCAAAGGGAAACAGAATCACCTACCTGATTCTCACTCTCTGTCTCCCTGGTCACAGTCTTCTGCTCCACAAGAATTAACTCTGAACACCACTGGTTTGTGCCGTTCAGCACCTTCAGCAGGTTCTCAGCGTCAAAATCACCACTCTGCCATGTGGTATTTCAGCTGAGTCTGACTAAGAATGTGGCAGGCCACAGAATCTGTGCAATGTAACTGCTTGGCCCGAGAGAACCAATATTCATGAGTTCACATTGAACTGTGGTGGCAGCTGCCTGGAAGACAGGAAAACCCATTACAGTTTGAAAATTTACAAGACGCCTCCCCATTGCACCATTCAGATCCATTTATATCTTCCGAATTATATCGAGTTCACAAAGTAAAATGGGGGAGCAGCTTTTAATTTGTTAGGATGAGAGGATGTTGCATTGTCCTGAAGTGGAGATGAAAGTTCATTCAGTCAGAGTTACTTCAGGGCTGAATTGTACTAGAAAGGCCAAGGCAAGAGCATCGGTGTAAAGTGCCTGCAGTCCCTTCGGCTACAGCTCGTCCTACGCCTATGCTTGCTATCTGCTATCTCCTTCCTCTACTCACCATCATAGATTTCTCTCCCTTTGCCAGTAGTTTCACTGCTCTCCTTGCCTGATGGGGTGACTCACACTTCATTCTGAGGATTGTACACTGTCTGCTGTTGTGCTGTTATTGTGATTGCTATACTTGGCCAGTGACACTTCCTAGTGGACATAGAAGTACTAAGAGTAAACCGCCTGTATTCACAGACATATTCTTCCCTGTCTTCATCGTGCAGATACAATCTTAACGTCTCATTATTATCTTCACCAGTGCAGTAACTGCTTTCTTTGACTACAACTGTCACAGAGTCCAAATTAACCAAATGGTTAGATAGAGGTTTTTGTTTTGGGAGATACTACTGAGTCTCTGTCATTAGTGTTGCTTCTCTAGGAACTGGAACCAAAACTGCAGCAGAACACTGGGCTGTGGGAGGCGAATGAGTATTGCAAGTGGGTAACTGGCTGTAATACAGAGAAGCAGGAGTTCTTTTTCTGTTTCTACCTTGCTATTCTGTGTGTGTGTGTGTGTGTGTGTGTGTGTGTGTGTGTGTGTGTGTGTGTGGTATTGATCCCTTGTTCTTTCAAGGTGTGGTATCACTTGAGCTGAATCCCCAGCCCTGCTTTGTTATTCTTCATCTTGTGTCTTTAATAACTGGAGATAATTACCTCAGTCCATTTAGACAGGGTGATAATAGACTAGGTAAGTTGTAAACGACAGAAATTTGTTTCTCATAGTTATGGAGGCCGGGAATGTAAGGTGCAGCTGGGGCAGGGGAGAGTCTGGCGAGAGCTGCCTCCTCAGAGATGGAAGCGTCTTTCCTCATTTTCACATGGTGGAAGGGGTGAGGTGTCCCTCAGAGCTCATGAGAGCTCCAGACTCATGACCTAATCACCCCCGAAGGTTCTAACTTCTAATAACATTACCTGTGGGCCTATTATTTCAACATATAAGGGGGGG
>PVIR01018299.1:0-33557 GCA_004026965.1 Petromus typicus | reverse complement strand
CGTCCACAAGGGAGAGGTTGGTGAGAAAGAAGTACATGGGAGTGTGGAGTCTGCTGTCCAGTCTGACCAGGAGAGCAATGAGGCAGTTCCCCAGCACTGTCGCCAGGTACATGATCAGGAGCAGGACAAAGAGTGAGACTTGAATGTTCCAATCACTGGAGAGGCCACGCAGAATAAATTCACTCACCCGCGTCTGGTTGTTTGTTCCCATTAAAAACTGTTAATCTGAAATCAGAGCCAGAAATAAGAGGTGATGTTGACGCAGAACCATCAAAATAACTTTTTTTGTATATATATCTTCAAAAACTAGCCAACGACGATCAGGTAGTTTAGCTCATGGATTGACCACAAGGATGGCTTGAATCTAGAATGACTTTTATATCTGCTTTGCTTCAGAAAGACAGTGAAGTCCCTTTGTACCTTCACAGGACATGATTCATTATCCAGGAGGTTACTTGTACCCTGGAGATACCACATTGCAACTCCTTTTTTAACTCTACCATTTTACTACCTTACCTCAGATTCTGGAGTAGGGAGAAAATGGCATGTGACCTAAACAGGTATGATCAGGCACAATGAAGAAGAATGTTTTGGGGGAATTAAAAAAATTATCTTCAGTGTGTCCACTAGATCCTACTTAGGGAAATGTATAAATTGAATTTAGGAAAATATTTGAAAGAAATAAGGATCTGGAATTAGATCAGCCTTGGTTAAAATGTGGCTTTATTAGGAAAATGTATTATCTTCCTTCAGAGGCACATTTTAATATATAAATGGCACAATAACATAAACTTAAGTGTAGACAGCATAAAAGGAAAGTCTTTTGGAAACATTGACAGTAGATAGTTATATGGATATTATCAGAAGCAGGACTTCTATTTTAGAATAGATAATGCAGCAGACATGACTAAGCCTTCAACTCTGTAAAGAATAATTCATATCAAGTAATTTCAGAAACACATCTCCTGCCAGATAAGACACACAAGTATCTTTTTATGGACCTTCCCTAATCCCATCTTCAACAGTCCCTCCTGTGCTTCTCTCTCCTGATACTTTAACCATCACTTTTGCTACTTTTCTAAAATCATAATGAGCTTGGTAAAATACCAACTTGACTCAAAAATCTAAATTTAAATTCTAAAACCTTAATTCTAAATTCTAAACTCTATTTAATATAGTTTATTTAAAATTTTTTGTAAAAAATGTAGACATTTTTTTTTCTACAAGTGCAAGGGTGAACATTTCCTTTCCCTGCCCAGATCTAGGAACTGGAGGAAAAGACACACAACAAATTGCTGTTGCATCATGGGCTGCTTCCCGGAGCATAGGCAAGACCAGGACTCACGGTGCTCCTCTTGAATGGTCATACATTGTTGCTACAGCCTTGTCTCATTACAGATGAGTGACTGCCACATCCCAGAAACAGCACAAATTCTACCACCCATCAGCTTTTGTTGGAACCCACATCACTTGCATCAGAGGCCATGGAGCAAGCTATCTCTTTCTTCATCTTTGATACATGCAGGACATTGGCTATGTAGAAGCGTCATTGGGGAAACCAAAGGCGGAGGATTAGAATGCCTGTGTGAGGCTCTGCACAAGGAAGTGCCCATTACTCTTGAATTTGTAGCAGATAAAGAAACAGATAAGACACGGCTCCCTTGACTGCTACTTGCCCCAGCCCATTCTCCAGCCACCCTGAGTTAAAAGCCAACTGAGAGGTAAAAACGTAAAGTATCTTCCCCTTGGATGTTACTTAGCCCTCTGAAGTGCAGATTGTGTTTACCACCTGCTTCCTACAGATAAGCCTCACTTCAGGAATGGGACACTGTGTCTAGTTAGATCTATTTCACTTGTAGCTCTTTGCAGGAACTGAAAAATGCTTGTTTGAAATAACCAGATCACAGAAGAATGAGATAATGGATTGTAAAAACCCTAGAAAGGGGGGAGTATAACTGAACTTCTGGCTAAGTTTCCAAGACCTCTTTAGAGGTTGAAGTCTGGTTCTCCTAGCAGTAAAATATTTCTTGTTTCATTCTAGTTCAACACCTCTGTGTTTTCTTTCTTGATTTATCACAATAATTTCATGCTCTCTACCTCTTTGTAGATAACTGTTCTTCACTAGTTATCCCCCTCTACCAGCCTCAGATTTCTTTATCTCCTGAGTGGCTTCTTCTTTTCCTTTACAAAAGGAAATATATAAATGCCTCCTTCATTAGAAAAATATTTACACAAACAAATTTCTCAGTTAGAGAATAAAAGTTTTGTAATATATTCATCATTCTAAAACTCTCTTTGTTTTGCATCTGGAATAATTTGGGCCTATTTTCCACATTCATGTCCTATGAGTCATGGAAATTTTTACTATCCTTAGTCGGGCCGGGGATTTAGCTCAGTGGTTCCAGCGCCTGTCTTGCAAGCGCAAAGGCCCGGGTTCGATCCCCGGTAAACACATACAATACTGGGCGTGGAGACTCAGCCCAGCAGCAATCAGTACCACATACCACAGTGCCAGGCGTGGTGGCTCACACCTGTAATCCCAGCACTCAGGAGGCAGAGGCAGGAGGATTGCTATGATGTGAGTTGGACGCTGAGCTCAGGGCCAGCCTCAACCACAAAGCAAGACCCTGCTTCAAAAAAAAAAAAACCCTCTACTATCCTTAGTCAAGAAAGTTTGAAAACCTGAACCTGATAATCTTCTATCTCTAATTCTAGAGATTTTATAGTATTTTTAGTTCTAGTCTATTTTTTGACAATATTGTTTATACCTTGAAACTCCCAAATGTTAGGCTTCTTTCCACTTTTCCTTCAGTATGATTTTCCTCTCTGCAGTTTTGAATGTTTTCTCTAATTCTCTACTTTTTTGCTGTATTTTCTAAGATTTTTTGCTCACTAAAATTTATACAATCTCTTAGGCAACTTAACAAATATTTCCTAACTATCTTACTGAGAATCATGCTCATCTCTCCACAGACTTGATTTCCTCCAAAGCTTATTTCTGTCAATAAAACTAGAACATTCTCATTTCCCCCGGTGAATTATGCTGCTTTCTCCTCCTCCTCACCACTCCACAAATGTGCCATAAAGGTTTTCATTTCAAATATTTTATGACATATCTCTACCATCTTCCCTTATTCTTCATACACGCTAATTCGCCCTGTCTCCATGGCCGTTTATAGAGAACAAGCAATTATGTACTAATTTCCCAGGTGTAACCTCCCACTCCTTCAAATATCATATAGTTTTTCTCCAAATTAATCATGCAAAATACAAATGTATTCACATTATTTTCATATTACAAAAATTTCTATAATGTCTAAGTATATGCAAAATTAAGTTAATCTTGGATAAAAAAGTTTCTAACCCTATCTATAATCTAGGTTTGTCTTATTGCTTATTTTGATTTTGTTAATGATAGTAATTATTAGCTAACTTTTGTTTTACAAAAAGAATTTTATTAAAATAGCTTTACTTTACTTCAATAACTTTGACTGATAGGTTTGCTGTTTATTCTTTTTTTCTTTTCCAGTCAGATCGAGAAAAAGACAGTTTCTGTCTAAGAAAGACAGAAGAGGGACCAGAAAGCAGTTTGTCCCTAACTGATGATTCTCAACCCATCAAGATCGCTATTTGCTTCTGAAGACAATTATGTAGGTTATAAAATAATTGATATCCAGATATACATTTGTCTGATGTTAAAGAAAATAGACATATCCTCTGCAGTTAGAAAACCAAATGGAGGAAATTTGTTGGCCATATAATTTTAACATGCTTTCAATTAAGAGCATGTTCAAATTGCTTCAAGTTCCTCTTCCGTCTAAACATAATTCCATTTCCACCTTTACTTTACATTGAGTGGAACAGATGCACCACAACACAGTTCATATCTAACTTCTCTACTCAGGAAGCGAAATGTGGTCTTTTCAGTAGTAACTAATTTACAAACTCTATAGTGTTTACTAAACCGGTATTTTTAACTGAAGTAAAAACACCAAGGTAAAACACTGAGGAATATTTATTGTATTAATACATACAAACATGACAAGAAAAGCCTAACACAATACAGACACATAGCCCTTAGCTTTGTATTCAGAGCACATTTGTTTTTAAAAATAAATACACCTTAGCATCAATGTTACTGAACTTTAATTCTTATCCAAGTCTACTTCTTCTTCTTAGTATTTGTTCACTTCCAAGTATTTTACCTGTTTTTCAGGCATCTAATGTTCCTATAATAAACAATAAACTCCTCTTTTGCATGCTTTAAGTGATACCTTCATAATCATCAAGCCTCAAGCCACATGCCTCTACACATTTTAAGAGATCTTCTACTCAAAAATGAGCAACCCAAGCTGCCAGCTCACAGCACTGTATTGAAGAATAATACATCTTTGCTGTACATCTTCTTAGACATAAGCAAAGATTTCCTTTTGCTTATGTTTTATGAAATGCAGTGAATTAAGATAATTAATGTGACTCTGGTGAATAAAACATAGTGTACAATAGAAGTCAAATGCTTTGGGGTCAAGGGACAACTCAGACATAAGACTGCATACGCTAAGTCCTGGGTTTGATCCCAAGCACAAGAAGGAAACAAACCGCAGGGGGAGGAAGAAAAGATGGAAGGAAGGGAGGGAGGAAGGAAGAAAGGAAGAATGAGAGAAGGAGGAGGAAAGGCAGGAAGAAAGAAAGAAAAAATAAAAAGTTCTCATTCAGAGTCCATGAAACACTACTAAATCCTTAAAATTCTATCATTAGTGCTTGAAATTTATTATACTTGTGTTCAACGTTTTTTTTTCCTCTGTGAACTGTTTAATAATAAAATAAAATTAAGTGAAAGGGTAAAATAGAAAGTACTTAAACTTACTGGGAAATGGTAACTAAGCTCACACCGGTCCTTTAAAAGTGGTCAGACACAATTTGAAAATGGAAGCTTTAATATGAATGACATGGAGTGCAAGAGAAGTTGGGAAAGAAGTATAGATGGCAAATATCAGAATTTCTTGGTTAAAGTATTACCTTTATTAGAATTGCAAAATCAAGCTCATTAGCATACATATTACTTTACTTAGTGTCATTTTTTGTGAGAACTCTTGGAAGTCTACAGAGTACAATTTTCCTTTGTTGAACAAACAAATTAAAAAGTGTTACCCTTGTTTGTTCTTGGTAAAAATACCTCCGTGTGCCTTCTGCTACAAATCGGTGATTCAGCACAGCAAAAACAAGACTTCAATGGTCCTCCATCTGTGACAAAGAAAGGAAGACAAAGAAACAGTAAGTAGTTCACATTCCTCACACCAATCATTTTCCAAGACACAATACATCTAGCTTGATAGTAGAATTTCAATCAAGCATAATCCTTATAAAATAAAGCAAATCTATGCATTGTTTTCACGGAAGATGTTATATAATTCTTCTAAAACTGTCTAAATGTTAACAAATTAAATGTGATCTCCCAACTTATTGTACTTTCATCAAAGTATTTAGTATTGTTTTTCCTACTTTTTCAATATTCTACCACCCTGTGACATCTTTAGTTGGAAACATGTTTGCTGAAAAGATGAGGAGTATGGAATTCACACAACAGTATGAGCTAATGCTAACATCCGGGTTATCTCTTGTTTGGAGGAGGTAGATAAAATGTGATATCTTTTCTCCAGTGTGGCTCCTAAGGGCTTATCTGTGAGCCAGATAACTTCATGCCATTCCTTATAGCTTCCTGCATCAGGCTTCCTTGCCTTCCTGAGGCACAGCCCTGCCCTAAAACTCCTCTTTCCTCCCCTTATCTTAAAAGGAATATCAAGAAAGTCTAGGTCTTAAACCATGTTAAACATATTTTTAAGGACAAAGTCTCATGCAGAAATTTTAGAAAAATTTGTCAATGGAGATCTGAATTTTAAAATCATGAAATCGAGCACCCCTTACTTAAATCTGATGTGTTGATGGGAGTCCCATGAATGCCAAGTTCCCAACATCTCTGCTGAATGCCTAAAACAGTGTATTTCCAATAAAAAATGTGACTTCTCAATTTAAAGCATCTCTTTAGCCTCTTTGCATGCCAGAGCTCTGCACAGTCCTGCTCCAAAGGATCCAGAAAAGCCCCAAAGGAGCTGTGAGCAGCTGCTCATCAAGAAAAAGCTGAGATGGCCAGGGAGTTAGCTCAGTGGTTCCAGCGCCTGTCTTGCAAGTGCAAGGACCCAGGTTCGATCCCCAGTAACCACATACCATACTGGGCGTGGAGACTCATGCCCACAGCAACCAGTACCACATACCACAGTGCTGGGCATGGTGGCTCACACCTGTAATCCCAGCACTCGGGAGGCAGAGGCAGGAGGATTGCTGGGATGTGAGTTGGAGGCTGTGCTCAGCGCCAACCTGAACTACAAAGTGAGACCCTGTCTCAAAAAAAATTAAAAAAAAAAGATGAGAGGTCCGATCAAGTCACATCCCAAACAGTGACAGACCTGCTCACCAGCCAGTACTGCACAAAAGTGGTCACCACACATGGTCCCGGAGACACTGCTTGGCGCTGCTTTTCTCTGTGTTCTCCAGATTCTACTTCTTCCCATCTACCTGCTGCCTATTGGCCAACACTTCTAAATATGCAACTTAACTCTTCAGGGAAGGAGGTGGCCAGGGCTTAGCACTTAGCTTTCATGGCCTTCTCAACCATCAATGCCACATTTCACTACACTATCCCACTAGGTGCTTTGCACATTTAAAAGTACCTAGCATTTTCCATTTTTTTTCAGTAGTTACTTTAAAAATTATATTCTCCTTTTTCCTCCATAGAAGAGTAAATAGAGGGCCAAGGAGTTAGCTCAGTGGTTCCAGCACCTGTCTTGCAAGCTCAAGGAACCGGGTTCAATTCCCCAGTAACCACATACAACACTGGGTGTGGAGACTCACACCCAGCAGCAACCAGTACCACATACCACAGTGCTGGGCATGGTGGCTCACGCCTGTAATCCCAGCACTCGGGAGGCAGAGGCAGGAGGATTGCTGTGATGTGAGTTGGAGGCTGAGCTCAGGGCCAGCCTGAACTACAAAGTGAGATACTGTCTCAAAAAACCTAAAAAAAAAAAAAAAAAGAGGAGTAAATAGAGCATTGATGGGAAGATGCAAGAGACATACCTACTATAAAAGAAGTGCACAGGATCTCTAAAATCTATTTCATAATAATCATTTATTTTTTTAATATTCATATATAGGTGCAAGAATCTGTAGGCAAAAAAAAAAAAAAAAACCCCAAAAAAACGTAGAACAAGAGCCTCACTAGGTCTTCTGACAAATCCAGACTAGAAAGAGTTACAACTTTACTAGAGAAATTCTCTTGGGAAGTAGGTCAAATGCTGGGGTAGAAAGAGGAGAAAACAAGATTTCAAAAAGGCACCAAATGGCTTAGGACTTGCACCAAGAAACCAAAGAAGGAAAGAACTGACAGGCGGACTATGGAGAGAGCCAAGTCCACCAAGCCGAGCTGAGGTAGCTGTCCCTCTCCACCCAGTGCGATCCATGGAGACACAAAGAGGGGGCTGACTACTCTGGGGAAAGCTTTTATTCACCTCTATGTGCTAGCATGCATAACCACCTAGTCACTCTAGAATATCCACTCTAGGATCACTGTATTCCTCATATAATCATAGAGCTCTAAGAAAACCATGAAGAAGGCACTCCATTGCCAATGCACCACCCACCCCAAACATAAGCTCTTAAAATATAGTGCAGGAAAACATAAACCAGTGGACAGAAAGAAGCTGCTTGTAGAGCCCCAGAAGTAACAGTAGGCATAAGGGCTTGGAAGCTAATCCTGTGAAGGCAAGTTCCGAGCATCAGAAAAGGCCTCTGACCCTCCCATAAAAGCAACCAGGAGAAAAGATTCATGCTTCCTCCGTCTTTCTGGAGCCCCTACCCTGATTCTTTCTTATCAGAGTAGTTGTCTAGCTCCCCACACTTTTCCTTCTCCTCTTTACAAATAAAGTGCCTTCCTTTTTTAACACTTTGTCCCTCTAATTATTTTTTTAACGCGGGCTGAGTTTATGAATCCCAGCTAGCTTCCTGTGGGCAGCAGAGCAATGGTGCTTGTCCCCCAGATGTGACATGAGTCAATTCAAGGAGTTCCCTGTTGGACAAAACCTGCATCAATGGTGAAAATCTAATCCAAACCATAGTGGCTCCTACAGATAAACATTTTACCAACATTATCTCCCATACATTAAAGTGATGATTCCCTAGAGCTGAGAATTAATGACCTCAAAATTCTTTTCCTTGGAAAATTTGTGTGTTAATTTTATAGAATGGCTTTGGGTGTTAGCCATCTTTGACTTCTTTATTACAGTCTGCTACTGTCTAAGCTAAGAAAGTCCTGTCTACAGAAGCAGCACATGCAGGTAAAAAACACAGAGTGCAGATATTTTCTTTCATGTTCATCATAATAAATCAAAGCCAGCCTTACC
Source organism: Petromus typicus (assembly GCA_004026965.1). Taxonomy (NCBI): domain Eukaryota; kingdom Metazoa; phylum Chordata; class Mammalia; order Rodentia; family Petromuridae; genus Petromus; species Petromus typicus. The sequence goes on along the minus strand of PVIR01018299.1, from coordinate 25,101 downwards.
TTTGCACACTGAGCCATCCATGGAAAGGGACTTCCACCTGGAGACACATCCATCTGAACTGTGGCTGAGTTCTTGACAGCCATATGCAGACTGCTTCCATCTCTGATAACAATATTTTGTCATCCTATCATTTGGATGGAGAATGTCAAAGCTACTTCAGCAAGTGATATAAACATTATTTTCTGTTCTGAGCAGGAAATTAATTTTCCTTATTTAGGGTCTGGTTGTCTACTTTCTGTCGAGATTTGGTGGCCTGATATCCCAAATCATGTGTCCAATTATTGAGACCCAGTGTTTCGAACAAGTTCAATCTTGAAATTCCCTTTTAGTGTCATTTATTAGGATGATTTCATTCTGAAAATCCTCACTTACTTTACAGCTCTAGGCTAAGATCAGAGGACTGCTTTGCAGTGTAATTCCCTGACCATGGAATTATTGTTAAATCTGTTTCTCCTTCCAAAATGCATCTGAGCACTTAGTTTCCGGAAAGCAGAACTGTTGGCTGCCTTGCTGTAACACTTACACTGAAAAGATTCATAGTCTTTACCATATTGGGTTAGTATAGTCCCATTCCTGCAGAGCCTGTTCAAAATCTATTACACCTAGAGTTCACATTTCTATTAAGTGGTTTTAGGTATTAGCCAGCACCTGGCAGAATGGACTTATCTACCTTGATCTAGGCTAAAGCTGTATCTTGAGTGCTTCCCTCCAACGAAATAAGACAGCAATTGAAAATTCTCTAGTCTTTTGGCTTTAGGGCTTGAAGGTCACCTGAAAATGCATTATATTGTGAGGAAAACTGAGAGGAAATGCATAAATGTCCTCAAATGGATCCACACACAGACCTAAGGAAGGGGGGTGAAGGTTTCTCTGGCAGTGTAATGCTTCCAAATTTCCCAAGGAGCTTCATGCATTAGTGTTAATTGTCACCACTATCCTCAGTTCTCCAGAGGAGAACTTCTCCACTGCCCTGTTCTCCCTGTGGAAAGCTGTTCTGCTATATCCCTATCTCTTTCAAAGTGCCACTGAACACTTAAACTGTTCTCACAGGTCATGGAAGCCAGCCAGCTTTGTGAGGTCTTAGAATGTTCTTCTAGGCCCAACCAAAGTTGACTTTAGCTTTCACCTTTGAATGAGTAGAAGTCCTGCATCCTCACTTGGTGAACACCTCTCCTGTGCGCAAGTGAGTAGCGATTCAAATCCCGGTTACAGGCAAAGAATGAACATTGAAAGTATTTGTGGATATCTCAGTATATTTTGATGGTTTTTTTTTTATGTTCTAAATAGAATAGCATCACATTATTTTAAGGTTTGGCTTAAGAGTTAAGATTAAAAAAAAAAAAAGAAGTCCATGAAGAGAGCCTAATTATGTACAGAGAGGGATAAAGAAAGCAAAGTGATCTTCCAAACTCCTTAACAGAGAATTGCTCATTTTCTTATCTGTTTAAATTTTTAGTATTTATGAAGAATCGCTTTTCAATTTTCTACCATGTTCTATAAGACCTCACAAACATTTAAAATGAATCATTTATTCATTATTCATTCATCTACCAAATCAAATGCCACATAACTCTTCCCTCTTCCTGTCCATTCTTTTACCCAACTGTCTTATCTACTCTGTACTCACTCATGCTTGCTCTCATCCACCCACTGTAACACTCTGTCATCCACATTCCACCTATTTCTTAAATGTCTATCAGTTCTCTGCTAAATAGTTTATATTCATTCAAAGTATCATTTCCACAGTTATAGATTATGTTTAGATCCTCTCCCAAAGCCACAAGTAGTCATGGATGAGGCTTGTAAGAGGAGGCTGGGTCTAGGTGTGTGACACTTGGATTAAGGGTGTGTGGTTACTAATGCAGTCCACTGATCGGTTTGGCATAGTTCTGAGACTGGACAATTGAAAGGCCCACCCTGGGTATGGGTGGCACTGCCCTAAGGGCAGGTAGCCTGAATGAGTATAAAAGGATAGAAGAAGGCAGGCCTGCTGCTGTTGCTTTACTTCTTTGCTGCCTTCTGCCCACCGTGGACTGTTTCCCTTCTGTGATGTTCCTCTGTCACCCTGCCTTGGAGCCAACCAACTACAAACTGAAATATCTATAGAGCAACAATACAGTTTTCCCCCTTTAACTTTAGGTGTTAGGTATTTTGTCTCAGCAACAAGGAAAGTGATTAAGACAGCCACGTGTGGACTAATATAGTCAATGACAGCCCCACAGTTTCTGACAATATAGTACCATGTGTCAATGACAAGTTTTCTCCTATTTTAGGCCATCTAAAGGGACAGTGTAGATTGTTGTCACTCCCTCCTCTAATTTTAAAGTTCCACAAAATTGAAATAATTGGTTGAATATTGTCTCTGAGGCATGGAGAAAAATTTTCATGGCATGACAGCTTTACTCGTTTCCAAAAGTTATCACTCTCGTTTTGTTCTATCTGTATGAAGACAACAAAGGTAAATTCCCAATTTCCAAACTCCCAAAATTTAACAATGTTAAATTCATAGAGAGAACAGAAGAGTCTTTGATGGAGAAAGAGAAAGTATTTGTCAAAAGACATAAAATTTCAGTTAGGAGAAAGAAATCCTAGTGATCTATTGCACAACACTGTAAATATACTTAATATGATGTAGAGTTCATTTCAAAACTGAAAAGAAGATTAGATCTAATCTTTATACTATGTATATTTACTTATATCAAAGCATTACATTATACATTTTAAAATACACAAAAAATTGGGGTTAGGGTTGTAAATCTGGGCAAAGGCCCTAGGTTCAATCTAAGTTCTGCGAACACAAAGAGATAACCAAGCAAGAAAGCAAGCAATTCAATTTCTTAAATGTTGGAAGTTTACAAGATTTCAGACCTCCTCCAAAAACATCTCACCACAAGCCCAGGTTATGGGCTGTGGGTGTGTGACGTGTATTTTAGACGAATTTTTAAAAAACCTGTTTTAGATGTCTCACGAAATATTTTCACTCTCCATTCAAAACTGCAAGTACATAAAGTAAATGTGTCTTACTTTGCTTTTAGTACACCAACTTAATTGTGATGTTCAGATTCTATCCTGACCAGTTAACAGAAAGATCCATTATAGTCACTGCCAAGATTCTGTTGTCCTTTCTGAGGTCTGGCCAGCTCTGTGGGGGCCACAAGACTTGCATCCTCAGTCCCATCCCCTCCCGTGAGTGTACAGAGACTTCGTAGTTCCTTCGGGATTTTTTTCTTCTGTTTTACTGGTTTTCCAAAGTTCTCCTTGTCTACAGCTTCTTCAGTAATTCAGGATTTCAGGAGCTCCTGACTTCTTCAGGATGATTGGCAGGAACAACTATGAAATATAGGAGATTGGTACAAAAAGAAAATGTGAAGTCTCTTGTTTAAAACTTATTAAGAATATTCAGGAAGGCAACAGTAGAGCATTACCATGAGCATGGGGGCCACCTGAGTTCCCCTGGCTCACCTGCGTGTAGCATCCTGCCTGACTACAATGTCGCACACCAGTGAAGTTTCCCTGGCCCTTTGTTTTCCACATTTGCCAACAAGCTAAGCGAGCAATGGCACTTTCTACCTCCCAGACTGAGGGAACCTCTCTACTGCGTGACAGGGAAGGGATGACAGCACAGCAGACTTTAGTGTGCAGACAGAAAAACAGCCTTGCCAGGTTCCCAATAGTGGCCCTAAATTTACACTTCTAAACTATACTCAGGACTCCAATTACAAATCTCATAAAACAGAGAGAGATTTGCAGTCCAGGCTGCATTTAAAATTGAAAGCCAACATTCCCTTTCCTCCCTTCCTAGCTTCCAATCCAGCCAAGAGGGGCCTATCACATGGGCCTCGGAAGGAATCGCCATCTGTATCTCTCCTTCTCTAGCTCTGTCTTTAGTGCTCTCTTTGTCTCTGTCTCTCTGTGTGTCTCTGTCTCTGTCTCTGTCTCTCTCCCTCTTTCTCTCAGTCACTCTAACTCTGTCTCTGTCTTTCTCCATGTTGTGATTTTATTCTGGGAAGTAGAAATGGGTCTATGTCAGGTCATCAAATCCAGACTCCCTGGCCTCCCAGTGGAGAATGCAGAGGAGATCAGGGGATCCATGTGACTTCCTCTCCCCCATACCCCACTGTCTAACTCTCCAAGCTGTGGATTCTTTACCAATTTCCAGCAATTCTGGCCTCCTGCTGAGCTGTTCCAGTGGTCTGGCCCGAGATCTGAGGGCAGACAGAACTGTGTGCTTCTCAGAGGCTTCCGAGAGTGAAAAGCCCAGTTACTCACCCAGGTGGGAGAAAGCTAGTCTCTGACCTCATGGAAAGAAGCACAAGAAATATCTAGAGAGGTTGGCATTAGGTGTCTGTATAGTCACCAGGCATTGGGGGACCCGAGGCAGCCGGTAGGCACTCTGGGATTGTGAGCGCTTTCAATAGACCAGCATTCTTTGCAGCTGAGCTCTCTCCTTCTCTCTTCCAAGACAGCTGCATTTCTCTGCTACCCGACCCTCCTCCTTTCCAAGGCTGACAGCTAGCAAATGCACGCCTGTGTCCCCTCTGCTTAGTTACACACACCGCCACCACCACCTCCACTGCCACTTTTTAAAAAAAATTTTAATCTTTATTGGTACATTACATATACGCATCATGACTGCACGCCATAATGGGGATTTGTACCAGTATAAGACACAACTTAATTCTCATTTTTTCCCATATCCCTACCCACCCTACCGCCCCCCCATATACATAAAATATGTTTCCTAATCTCCTCCCATTTGGAGAAATGAACAAGAGATACAAGCAACAGAAAAGATTTCTCCAGATGCAAATGGAGCAAGACCTTGAAAATCAGCAGATTCCAGGACTCTTACAGCCCTAATCCCTGACATCATGTGTGTGTGCATGTGTACATGCACATGTGTGCGCATGTGTTTTGGCACTTGGGAGGAGCCACAGCCACTGCAGGCCACAGAAGCCTCCTCCACTCACCACCCCCACAAGTGCCAGCTCAGGTTGGCCCAGTGCAGTCACACTTTCCCTCTGCTCCCCTCCTCCTTGGCTCTCACCCCCACCCCAGCTGTCCCTGCTCCAGCCCTCCGGTCCTCTGACCTCACAGGCTCTGGGATCAGGGAAGGAAGGAGCAGAGACAGGAGCCTGCCCCAGATAATCTGGAGGTTGGAGAGACTTTCTGTTACATTCCAAGACTGAAAAGCAGCAGACTCCTAAGTGGCTGGTGAAGAAAACTGTAGAAGTGTGAGGCTGATAATGTCCTCTGCCCTCTGTGTTGCTACCTGTAAGAAGCCGAGTTATCTGGAGGACAAAGATGAAAGCAGAGAACATGAACAGAATGAATCAGAGAAGCGAATGAGAAAGGGGAAGAAGGGTTGAGCACTGAGGCAGGAGGCTTGTGGGTGGAGGGCAGATCACATTCATACAGAAGGGACGGGTGAGCAGGCTCGGGAGAGAGAGCCGGCGGAGGAGGGAAGGGACCACCACACGGCTGAAGGCTCTGGTGTACAGTGATGTCACTGATCATCATGTGCTGCAAAAATCAAAGAACAGGTCTCAGGTGATCTGCCCTTCTTTGTGGTCCTAGTGAACATTCAACAGCCCTTGCCATGTGCAACATGCTGTCCTAAGAAGCTCACTCATATTAACCCACTTGACCATCTACACAGCCTGAGAGCTAGGAGAGCACTAGCCCCAGTGTTAGAGGCAGAGTCTTGAGATAGAAGCTAAGAAGTCCTCTGTGCAAGGCAGGAAAATGGCCCCATGAAGGTGGGCATGTCCCACTCCCAAAACCTGTGAAAACGCAGTGTCGCCTGAAGAGAGCCCAGAGTGGGATAGGACCAGGGGTGGCTAGTGAATAGACCCTGAGGTGGAACGTTAGCTGGATTTCATGGAGAAGCAAGGGCCCCTCCAAGAGACAGGGTGCTCCAGGGCTTGTGAGAACAAAAGCTGAAGTTGAAATAGTGAGAATGGTAGCTCTGACAATGAAAAGAAAGAAGCTCCAAGCTCAGGGTCCAGGGCAGCTGAGGAAATGACTCTTCCCTCATAAAAGCCACACAGCTGTGCCTGAACCTCAGTAACAGCCAAGCTAGCCCCTTGGGGGGCTCGGACCTACAGAACAGGGAGGTCAGAAATGTGTTTGGGCCAGGGATTTAGCTCAGTGGTTCCAGTGCTTGCCTGGCACATGCAAGGTCCCGAGTTTAACCTCTAGTAACCACATACCACAATGCTGGGAGTGGTGACCCACACCCATCAGCAACCTGTCCCACATACCACAGTGCCAAGTGTGGTGGCTCATGCCTGTAATCCCAACATTTGGCAGAAGCAAGAGGATTGCTGTGAGTTCGAGGCTGGCCTGGGCTACATAGTGAGTCCAGGGCCAGCCTGAACTACAGTTCAAGACCCTGTTTCAAATAAAAATCTGTAGCCATTGGAAAACTGTAGTCCTCAGATTCATCTTTCTAACACCTGACTGCTTTAAACTGAACTTATAAAGTGGTGCATGTGCTACTTTAAGATCAGTTCGGTCCATAGTTGATGTCAGTCTCTGCCTGCCCCTTAGATAGCAAGGGCAGAATATTTCTAATAAGAATATAATTATACACTCCACTTTATTGCAAGTAGATTTTTTATTAAAAATGTATCTACGACTCATGCATTTAATTCGGCATTCAAGATTGTGTTTTAGATAAATATCTGTTATTCTTTATCGAAGTTCTGTTTTGTAGTCTTGAGGCTTTTCTGTTTTGTTTTGTAAGCAAATCACGACATTGCTAGGGAGGGGGCCCGGGTCTGTACCCGGCTTGGGGCTTGCACCGCCGGTAGAAATTGTCACACAAAGCAGGGCCTCTGCCCCGCCCACGCTGCCGCGGCCAATCAGCTCCCGGGTTCCGCCCCTCGTCGCCCTCCTTGCGGCCTGAGGCTTTCCACGTCCCGCAGCCTGGGCCCACCGCCCAGTCCAGCTCTGCGGAAAGCTCCTTCCCTGGGGACCGCGGCTCTCCGCTCCTCGCAGGTCCTGTCAGTCCGGAGCCGCGCTGCAGGCGAGAGCGGACCGCAGGGTGAGTCAGCCACCAGCTCCGCAGCAGAAGAGGCTGCAGCGACAAAGGCCACGGCTTGGGCGGGGTGTCCCAGAGGGGAGAAGTGTCCAGGAGAGTGTGGGGACAGGGGTGGGGGCGGGGTGGCTCTGCGCGCCCCTTAGGTGGCAGAGGTGTCCTGCTGGGGACGGCTTCCTCCCTAGGTCGCTTCTCTGCTTTACCTCCGCACCTTGACATCCATTTCATTACTTCTCCTGGTTGCCTTGGTCGACCCCTGTTTTGTTACTTGGTTTGGCGTCGGAATGATCAAAGGTGTAGGTGAGTTGATGCCTTCTCACCTGGTTGAGGCCTGGATCCAATTCTGCTAGGACAGTTTTGTCTGCTCAACCGCCTACCCCAACTAAAAGCCCTCGTGTCCCCTCTGCCCTCGGGGCCCACTGGCTCTGATAGCTTCTCTGGGAGACCGCAGAGGCAGAGGTGTCAGGGAGTCTGGCCTCTGGAGAATTTTCCAGGGAAGGGTTTAGGGTTAAGGCAGCTAGCGCCAGACGGAAGTTTCCAAGTGGCCCGATCTGCGGCGGCAGCGCAGGGAGAAGGGAGGCCTTTAGTACAGCACTGGCGGAAAAAGATTTTTGTCAGTCGGATAATCCTGGAAACTTGGGAGGAGTACAGCTCTCAAACTAGACATAAAGAACAAACGTCTCCGTCTCGCTGACCAGCCAACCAGCTGGTTGCCCTTCATCCTCCAATGCATTTATCTATCAATTGATTCCATTTCAGTATCTCGCTTTTTCACTTAGCTAAGCTTTGTAAAATATTTATAAATGAAAAGAGCAGAGGAAAGGATGAGGAAACGAGTGGTTGACCATCTTGTAGGTCAAGAAAAGGGGACAAGGGTTCATCTCCTCTCCTCCCCACAGTCATGACATCCGTCCAGAACCTGTGATTGGGGCCTTGCTGCTGTCCTGTAGATACTCTTAAATTTTGAGACTTGTCGTTGTTTCTTTCAATTTCATTTATTCGTGTTTTAAAATTATATTATAATTCTCCTGTTCTAATACTCACAGGCATTGAGGTTATCTGGACTTTGGGAGAGGCCTAATTATGTGACAAGTTACGGCTACCACCAGCAACTTAGAAAGAACCCAAAGCAAATGGAAGAAACACCTTCTCTCGCTGTTATCTCAGTTTCTGGAATGCTGGGGCAGTGGGGACTCCGAGTCCAGGCCTGACAGAGGCCCCTAGTCAGGGCGTCAAGGAGCCAGCTGGGCCCAAGTGCCCTCAAGGGTAGAAGGGACTCTCCAGAGTGTAACAAGGCTCCCGGCCTCTGTGACCTGTCACCTGTACCTCTGTATACATGGCCACAACGTGGCAACTTGCTTCCTCCAAAGTACAAGCTCCCAGACAGAGTCTCACAGGTTGTTTAGTTACCTAATCTCAGAAGTAACTGTCCATCAATTTTGCCATTTTTCTATTCATCAGATGTGAAGCACCAGGTCCAGCCCATTTGTGAAAAGAGGATATCCCAAGAGTATGAATACAGGAAGTCGGGACTGGAGGATACATCTTGGTTTAAAATTGCTGGGTTATACAGTGTGTGTATATTCAACTTCATCAGGTCAATTCCCAGATCTTTCCAAGAGGTGGGACTCATCTGCACTGTCTCTGCAAGGAATGAGCACTCTCGCTGCTCCACATACTTGTCATAACTTGATTTTACTAAATTTCATTCTTAGTCAATCTAAGAGGTATAGAATAACAGTCCACTAGTGTATATATAATAATTTTTAAATGTAGATGTAGATATAGAAACATATATATATTTCCATCTAATTGTGTCAATTGATATTGGCTGGTAATTATCATATTCTACACTATCCTTATCTGATGTTACTATCATCATAAATTAATATTGGTAATATTCTTTGGTGGTTTAAGGAAGATGTTTTGAAAGATTGGAATGGCTTGATCTTTGAATATTTCCTCAAGTCATCTAGAAAACTCCCTGGGTTTAGCATCTAGGAAATTTTAAAGTTCATTCAATTACTTTAGTGATTATGAAACTATTTAGATTTTCATATGGGTCACTTTTGATAAATATATATATATATATGTGACAAATTACTGCATATATATATATATGTATACATATACAAATACATATATACATATATATACAAATTACTGATATATATTATATATATATAATCACACACAGACCATGCAAATATATATATATATATATATATACATATATAAAACAAACCATGCAAATTGCATGGTTTATATATATAATACATATATAACAATTATATGTGTATAAAAATATATTTTTATATATACATTCATATATATATATATTATATATAGATGAATGCATTCAGTATACACAGGGTGAGACCCAGAGACCCAGGACCAGCATTAATACTTAGCTACACTTCCAGCCCTTGTTGACTGTACAATTTTTTGAATCTTTGCCTTAAATACACATGTAGTAAATTTATTTTATTTTTTAAACTCTGGATTAAAACATATATTATTTGACACTTTATAATTTCTCACTGAATAATTTAGTTCCTTTATAGTTATTGTAACTCAGTAGAATTATTTACTCTAACATCAAATTATCTCTTTTAATGGTTTTTGTCTTTTTATTCTTTTCCCTCTTTTCCTTTTTTTTCTTTTCCCCATTTTTCTTCCTCTTATCTGGAAGTTAGGTTATTTGAATCTAATGTTTTAGAAATATTTTAGTTTTATTGCACATTTAACACATTAATGAGATTCTTAAGTTTTAAAATATTTAGCTAGTTTTATAATAGGCTTAATTTAACATATTTAAATTAAGTAACATTGGTTGTCAGTGCTTAAATTCTAACCCTTATTCCAAATGTCAGATGTTTATTTTTGTTACTAGATAACATCATTGCTTGATTTTCCTACATATTTGCCAATATTTTTGCTCATAGATCTGTCTTTTAATATAATTTACTTACAATAAAGTTCACTAATCCTAAGTGTACAGCTCAATAAACTTCATGTATGCGTAAAGTCAGGTCAAGATACAGACTATCTCCAGCAGCTTAGAAGACTGCTTTCATCAGACTGATTTTGTTCTCACAGCCATTATAGATTGATTCAATCTGTATCTTTCTATTACTTGAGACAGAATTTATTATCTTTTGTGTTTGGTTTGTTTAAATGCAACATTAAATATATGAGATTCACTTATACTGCAGCATCTAACAGAAATTTGCTCTCTTTCTCTGTGATAACACATGTTGGCTAAGTCCATAACAAGTACTTTTTGACTCTGCAAACATTGTTTTCCAACACTTTCTTTGGCTATTGCAAATAAAAATGGTTTGATTATACATCATAGTAGACACAAACATGTATTTCTACCAAACATCTAATTGGAACACAGGAACAATTTCAAATAATTTTGCAAAATGATGGCACCAGCTCAACCTGCCATCAGACAGTATGTAGTTGTGTAGCCCCACTCATTACCATTTAATATTGTTACTACAATTTTGATTATCCAGAATGGATACAGGCTTCTTATTATGGTTTAAATATACATTAACCTGGTGATGGATTGTGGTAGGCATATATCATTTTCTCACTGACCATTTGAATTGCATCTTTGATGAAATGTGGGTTCATAGCTTTTTTTTTCTATTTAGGTAAATGGCTGGAGCGCTCTCTCTCTCTCCCTCTCTCTCTCCCTTTTGTTTTTTAGTTCTTTGAGACAGGGTCTTGCTTTGTAGTTCAGGCTGGCCCTGAACTCACTATGTAGCCCAAGTTAGTCTCAAACTCACAGCAATCCTCCTGTCTCTGCCTCCTGAATGCTGGGCTTATAGTCGTGAGGCGCCACACCTGGCTTCTCCTTTATTTTTGAGAATTTTAAAATTTGTTCTGAATATGTACCTGTATCCTCTATTGTGTTGATAAGTTGCAAATATACATCCTCTTCTACTCTGTGGCTTGCCCTTCCACTTTGGTAATGATGTCTCCTGATAAAGGGAACTTCTTAATGTAATTTTAACAATATCTAAATTTTATAATTAAATTGGGACAGCTGGGAGTGGTGGCTCGAGCCTGTCATTCCAGCACTCAGGAGTTAGAAGCAAGAGGATTGCTCTGAGTTGAGACTAGCTCGGGCTACATAGCGAGTATAGCACCAGCCTGAACTACAAAGTGAGACCCTGACCCAAAAACACTAAAGATTTAAAAAAAAAAAAATTGGTACAATTAACATTAGCATGAGTCCCCTTTTAGAAAATTTTGACTTATTCCTGGATCAAAATGTTTATCTATGCTTATTTTGTCGTTCACATTTAGGACCATAATTCATTTCAAATTATTTTTGTGTATGGCATGAAGTGTGGGTCAGGAATCATTTTTTCATACAGATATCTAATCAATTTACTGAACAGGCATTTGGAAACTATAAGATTATATTAGCTACTATCTTGTAAATTCGCTAACCATACATGTATCTTTGTTTAAGACTTGTATTTGAGTAGTATTAATTTCTAGCAATGTGCTTCTCAGATTTTATAATTAAAGTTATTCTGAGAAATTCTTCTCTAAATGAAATTTTGTAATATTTGCATTACATTTTTCTTAAATGAAGTACTTCTAAATTCTTGTTTGAATTTTTTTTTAAATTTTGCTTTAAATTTCTCTAATAGGTAAGAATATTTGTATATTCTATTTTTTTCTACACCATTTTGGGTAAATTGTGCAGGGATTTCAAAATCTACCTAAATTTGTCAGATTTATTGGTATATGGTTGATTATTCATAATGCCTCTTTATTATCTCTTTTATGTCCTCTGAGAATGTAATAAGTATTACTTCTCATAACAGTATCTGCCTATTTCTGTCTTACTTTCTCTTTCTGTGTCTCCCTCTCTCTTTTTCTCTCCCTCTCTTCTTGTCTTTTCCCTTTTTCTTCTTTATTGATTACTCACACTTGGGCTCCTTAAAACTTAACTTTCAGATTTTTGTATTTTAAAATATTTAAAGCTTTTGAATTTTTTGTATGTTTATTATATCCTTCATTTATTTTCTTTACTTTATTATTCTTTTTCCAGTACTATAAGACAGATGGTTAGGTAGTTTACTATCAGCTTTTCCCCTTTTACTCATATCTACACTTACGTCTACAGTTTGTCACAGGAGTTGATTTTGCTGTCTCCTGCAAATTTTGATACATTGTCTTTTCATTATTTTTAAATGTATTTTCTAATTTCTTTTATGATTTTTCTTTTCCCTAGGTATCATTTACAGCTATATTCATTTAGTTTTCAAGTTGAAACTTTTTAAATCATTATACTGATTACTGATATCTATTTTATCAGGAATACATTCTCTGTACTTTTGAATTTCTTGAGATGTGCTTTATCCAAAATACATGATCTCTTTCCTGGAAATGACCTGTATTATGTTGTTAAGAGAGTAGACGGTAGGGCTGGGGATTTATCTCAGTGGTTCTGGTGCCTGCCTTGCAAGTGCAAGGGCCCAGGTTCAGTCCCTGTTTATCACAAACAACAATGCCAGGCATGGTGACTCACGCCCACCAGCAATCAATACCACACACCGCAGTGCTGGCATGGTGGCTCACGCTCCTAATCCCAGCACTTGAGAGGCAGAAGCAAGAGGACTGCTGTGAGTTCAAGTCTCAGCTCAGGGCCAATCTGAACTACAAAAGCAAAATCCCATCTCAAAAAAGACTGTAGATATACAGTATGCATTGATCAGATCAAGTTTGATAACAGTATTCTTCAAATCTTACATCTCTTTATCAATTTTTGCCATTTATTTTACCAGACTATTGGTAAATACTCAACCTTTAACTGTGCTTTTGTATTCATCTACTACTTCTGTATTCATATTAACTTTACTTTATACATTTTTATCAAAATTGAAATTTAGAATTATCAAGTTGTTCTGTGGAATTCATCATTTTATCACTATGAAAAGCCTTTCTTCATCTGTCTGTGGTGAGGCACGCCGCACGATGCCTCCTTTGCCTGTTGTAAACACAACCTCACGAACTGCCTGTCTTCTGTTAATTTCTGAGTGGTTTTTTTTCTACTTTTTCCTTTTATGCGCAGACAGCTTTTAGTCACTATAACAGCTACTGAGACAATCACCTTATAAAGACAAAGGGTTGATTTTGACTCATAGTCGTAGAGGGAAGCTTCAGTCCGTTACAGTGAAGCTGCAGATCAGGCGTGTGTAGCAAAGCAAAGCTGAAAAGGGAGAAAGAGCGCGGGGTGGGGGACCCCCTTCTCAGTGATCCGCGCACCCCCAGGGAGTGGAAGCCTCACACGGGCCTCACTAGAGCTCCCAGCGATCTGATAGCACCACTCTGAGGAATAACTTTTACCACATAAATCTCCGGAGGATTTTTAATTAACCTTAAGCAGCTTTCAATTTCTGTTTATTCATATTTAAGTATTTTTTTAAGCAAGCTTTATCTTCTAGCGAGATTTTAAAAATCCATTGATATTTAATAAGAATATTAATTAGATGCCCTCTTAGTTCAGGCCACTATGACCAAAAGCCATACAATGTCCCAAACAGTAGACATTTATTTCTTAGCATTCTGGAGGCAGGGTGGTCCAAAATGAGGAAGGCAACAGATCCGGTCTCCAGTGAGGGCTGACTTCTCGCCTTGCAGCCAGCCACTTTCTTGCTCCATTTCCACACGGTCATGGAGAGCAACCTTATTCTCTCTCATTTAGTAAGGATAGTATTGAAATCACTGGGGGCCCAGCACCGATTCCCCATCCAAACCTGATTATCTGCAGAAAGCTTCAATTCCAAATACCATTCCCACAGAGGACAGGGTTTCAATGTGTGAATTTTGGAGGGACTCAAACATTCACTCCTAAATGACAAGATTTATGCCTACTAAATTTTGTAGGGTTTCTTTATTGTTCCATTCATTCTTTTTTCTGGCCCAGTTCCGAATCATTTTACTTCTCTTCTTTTTGTGTTATAAAACTTTTATTACTTTTAATAGTTCCTGTAGATACTATAACTTATCTTATTGCTTTATTGCAGTCTATCATAAATTATCATAGATATATATTCTAAAACAGGCCAAAACTTTAAAATAACTTATACCTATTAATCTCATCTTTAGCTATATTACTTTGTATATTTTATATATTCTTATGTCCCAGGAGACATTATAATTGTAAATTTAAACAACCAATATTTACTTGTGTTTGCACATTATTTATTTTTTCCTAGTGTTCTCTCTTTCTCCCTTCAATATTGTATTCCTTTTTTTTTTAGGTTTTTTGAGACAGGGTCTCACTTTTGTGGTTCAGGCTGGCCCTGAGCTCAGCCTCCAACTCACATCCCAGCAATCCTCCTGCCTCTGCCTCCCGAGTGCTGGGATTACAGGTGTGAGCTACCACACCCGGCACTGTGGTGTGTGGTACTGATTGCTGCTGAGTGTGAGTCTCCACGCCCAGTATTGTTATGTGGTTACTGGGGATCGAACCTGGGTCCTTGCGCTTGCAAGACAGGCGCCGGAACCACTGGGCTATATCCCCGGCCCTCAATATTGTATTCTTGTGTGGAATAATTTTCCATCATCCTAAAGAATTCTTTTTAGCAGTTCTAATACCATATTCTGCTAGTCACAAATTCTCTCATATGATATGTGTCTAAAATTATCTGTATTTTTTCCTTAATTTTGAGAGATATTTTTGCTGAGACAGAATTTTAGGTTGGCAGATTTTGTCTTATTCATTTTTAGCAATTTACATTATGTTCTTGTTTTCAGAATTTATTTTGAAAAGTCAGCTGTATTTTTGTTTCTTTATATGGAGAGTGTCCTTTATCTCTGGCTGCTTTTCAGATTTTGTCTATGATTTTGTTTTTAGCAGTTTATCTATGAGATATCTTTTGTACATATTTCTTTGTGTTTATTCTTTGGAATACAATTTTCTCAGTTTGGGATTTGATATTCTTTATGTCTTGTATATAATTTGCATTATTAACACATTACTTCTCTCCCATTTTCTTTCTCTTTTCCTTATGGAACTTTTCACATTTAAATAATAATTTTTCATTATGTTTCATAATTCTATGTTCTTACTACATATTTCAGTCTTTGTATCCATCATCATCTTTTCTCCCTCCTGTGCTATTTTTGGATATATTCCACTGGTCCCCAATTCTTTGGGATTTTTGAATACTTTATTAACACTTAAAGCATTAAAAACAATTATTTGGTCTTTTGTGTCTAATTTAGTATTAATGCCAGCTCTTAGATTACTAATTTCAATTGTTATTTTTTTTAATTTCCATTTTACTTTTATGAGTTTTATTTGTACACTGAAATTATCCAGCCTTATTTTTTAACATATTCACATATTGGAGGTTTTTTTGTTTTGTTTTATTTGAGACAGGGTCTTGCTTTTGTAGTTCAAGTTGGCCCTGAGCTGAGCCTTGAATTTACAGCAATCCTCCTGCCTCTGCCCCCCAAGTGCTGGGATTACAGGCGTGAGCCACCACACCTGGCACTGTGGTATGTGGTACTGATTGCTGGTGGGCTGAGTCTCCACGCCCAGCATTGTTGCATGTGGTTACCGAGGATTAAACCTGGGTCCTTGCACTTGCAAGGCAGATGCCAGAACCACTGAGCTAAATCCCTGGCCCAGTTGGAGTGCTTTTTAAATTGCTTGTGTAAGTGCTCAAATATCAGACCCCTTTGACTCTGCTTGCATTATCTGTTATTTTTGTTAAGTTTTTGACAACTTATCCTGCTTTCTAACCTTCCTCTTAAGTTTTAATTGAATGTAGAATATTGTGCATGAACCATTAGAAAATTTCTGGGCAATGTTACAATCTTTCAAGTGGATTTTGAGGGAGAGTGTGGACACAATTCCAGCAGAGAGCTTACATACTATCGAGGTTAGTTTTAGGGTTTGTTGGGGCTGTCCACTTCAGGGGTGACTTTTTTCTGAGAACATAACCCTTATAGTAACTTTATTTGTATGTCTTGAATTTTTATGTCTACTAAAATCATAATGTGTATACAAAAGCTTTCTTCTTTCTTGGACTTTACCATTTTATTTTCAGACCACTACAGTTACTGAAATAAATGCTTCGTTTCTTAGTCTTTGGCTATTACTGTATTTTCTACAAGATTTCCTGAGGTTTCATCTTGTCTACAGCATAGGAATTACCCAGTAACATCAGGGCATTGAGCACACAGATTTTTAGATTGAGTTTTCTGTGGTTTCTTCATGTTTGAAATTTTTCCCTCTGACCTTCTGTTGGTTTGTTAGTCTTGCACAAGTAAGACTGACACTTTCTGTTTGAGCTCAGTGACTCTGTACTATGAACGGAAAAATGTCTAAAAGGAAAACGCAGTAAAGAACGCAGAACTCTTGTTCCAAGTTTTCTGTCTCATAAGGACTGAGCCTCCTCAATCTTTTCCAAAGGCTTTCAGCTGTTTATTCTTTAGAGACTTTAGTTGCTCGCAGTACTTCATCACCTTTGCATGTCTGCTGTGAGAGCTGTTCCAAAGGAGTTCTCTCAGTGCAGAGCTCAAAGTTTCTCACCCTCAAGTCTCACATGTCAGATTATTTATCTCCGATCACTTTCCTTTTTCTTAAGACACAATCTTTAGAATTTTTTTAAACACAGGTATTTTGATAATAAATTATTGAATTTGTTGCTTTGAAAATGGCTTTCTTTTTTTTTTTTTTTTTTTTTTGAGACAGAGTCTTTCTTTGTAGTTCAGACTGGCCCTGAGCTCACTATGTAACACAGGCAAGCCTGGAATGCACAGCAATCCCCCTGCCTCTGCTTCCCAAGTGCTGGGATTACAGGCGTGAGTCACCACACCCAGCGATGCAGTATGAGGTACTGATTGCTGGTGGGTGTTAGTTTCCCAACCCAGAACTGTTGTCTGTGGTTACTGGGGATGAAACCTAGGCCTTTGTACTTTCAAGGCAGGCACCAGAAACACTGAGCTAAATCGTCAGCCTGAAAATGACATTTCTTAAGAGCTATAGAAGATAGTATGCTGGATATAAAATTCTAGATTGTTTATTTTCTCACAGTATGCTGAAAAATATTATTATCTTTTTATTTTCTGCTGACAAGATGGTGGAGAGCTCAGTTCAGTTATTTTTGTAAATGATATTCTCACATCATGAACTGCTTCTATTCCTTTTCCTCCTTTTTAGTATCTTCTATTTTTGAATTTACTATGATATACTTAAATAAATATTTCTAAACTTATCTTGTCTGAATTTATTAGTCTTCTTGGATTTAAAAACTAGAATCTTGCAAGAACTTAGGTAAATTTACAGTAAGCATTTTTCCAGTAATAACACTTCTATAATTTATCCCCTATATCCATTTAGAGATAAAGCTAAACCTCTGTCATCTCTTGTTACTGTACCCTTCATATCTTCAGGTCTGGCTCATACTTTACATTTATTTTTAGCTTTTAGACTAATTATGAATAATTTCTTCTAGTATTATCAATGAATTTTTATTTTGAACCATTGTTTTTTAGTTATTATATCTTTATTGTTCTGTTTGATTATTTCATAAATATACTTATTTTCTGTTCAAGTTTACAAGTTTATCTTTTATTTTTATAACTTTTAAACAACATGGTTAGTTTACATCCAGTGCCTAGTAATTCTGTTATCTAAATTCTACCTGTTTCTGATATCTCCTGTTTGTAATGACTTCAATTCAACTGAATCTTTTGTTTAATATGTGATGTTTTTTATTAGTAGTATGAGCTACTGCTTTCGCACATAATTTTTTTTCATAGAAATTCCTTCTGTTTTCGGTGAAGTTGAGTTTTTTTCAGAACTCATCTACATTTGCATCTCCCTAGCGGAAGCATTACCCAACTGGGTTCACCTCAAATTAAACATTTGCTTAAAGTTTTTCAATTCTTAGAAGGAGTACGCATTCAGACTGCAGACCTGTGAGGGTAACTGATGTGCGGTTAATTACTGATTCTCAGAGTTATTTTCTCCTCCTCACTCCCTGTGGGAAAGGCAAACATGTGGCCTTGATTCCTTCCACATCCGATGTGTTGGACAATTTATTTATTCTTTACCTTCTCCCTTCATGAGTGCCCCTCGGTGTCTGATCTTTTTTGTACAGGTGTCCTTTGGAGTCACACCCTTTTATGTGAGCCTTGTCTCCAGTCACCCCATTGAGTTGCTGCCTATACGTCTTGCAGAGTTTTGTAGAAGCACCACAGGGAAAGCCAGCTTTGTGCTTGCTATCTTCAGTACGTCCAGGTTTTAGTTTGTTTTTGCCTGTGCGAGCCTCTTGCTTTTCCATCATCTCATTAATGCATTTGTAGTATTTTGCATACGTATCATTCACCGGTAGTTCCTTTATAATTACATTTCTAAAGCCAAAATACTATTTTAATCTTTATTAATACAATATTTGCTTGAGAATCTATACATCAATATTCAGTGAAAGTACAGTTTAATGAATTTTCACAAACTTAATACATCCTTAGACCAGTTCTTAGTTTTATTAAGAAAACACCAAAGATAATGCAGCCCATGACCCACTGGGCCAGTCACTGCCTTGCACAAGGTAACTATTTTTAATCACAAAGATTAGTTTAACTTTATTTTAAAAAACTATGTAAACATACTTCTACAAGATGAAATATTTGATTTCTGGTTTCTCAGCATAGTCCAGTGCATGTTAATGAAATTTTACCACACAGGGTATAATATGAATCAATTCATTCTCGCTATGGTAAAATATTCACTGTTTATAAGGTAGATTTATTTAAATGTGTTGGCAGTACAAGATGATGGAGACCAGGGTGGGCTTGTGGATGAGGAAGCAGAGAGGTGTTACTTGGGTAGCTATTTAGACTATTATGGATGGTGCCACTCTAAAGAGTCCAGGACATGTCTTATAGTGAACGTGTACATGCCTTTCTATTATGCACGGACTTTAGAGTGGCATTACAAAGTGGCCTTACTCTTAATTTAAAAATGATACTTTTAACATCTTTTAAGTACCAAGTGCCTTAAGAGGAAAATTACTAACTGACATTCCTCCAATTCCAGAAGCCGCCAGTATGTCATTCTTAGGTTTCAATAAATATAAACATACAGGATCATAGTTTCTCATTGCAAAAGTAAAGGCATAGATTTTCAGTGAAAAATACATACTGAAGAGCATTCCTCAGAGTCAAAGTTCAGCTGATTTTTTAAAAGAACTGAACAGTAATTTGTGACGTTAATTTTAATAAACCACTTACTCATACATCACTGAGTACTTAAAGGACTTGATATTGCAAAAATTATTGCAATGCTTTCAGGATTCCGTGTCAATCCCCTCTACACAGGGTTACTCAGGGCAGAAAACTGGATAAAATACACTGGAGTCTAAGAGGAAATAGGAGTAAGAAAGGATACAAGGCTTAAATCCGAGCTGCAAGTATAGTCTGTGACAGAGAAAGTATGCAGTCAGCTTGTGTGTTGAGGGGGGTATCTTACTGGGAGTTAGAGAGAGAAAAGAAAAGGCTTCAAGTGAAAATCTTAAAAGCATGGGGGAGAAGAAAAACTGATCTCAGGTGCTTGCTTTTTATCCCTCACTGATCTTTCCACTGACCCCTCTGGGGGACGTTGTGGACCTGCTTAAAACTAAGGAGAAGAGGGAAACAAAAATAAGGCCCGGTTCCTGATCCATGCTGTTTCCAGTTCAGGGAGTTCTAATCAAAACCTAAGTCACGTAGGGTGGCTTATTCTGTTCCCTTTATCACTGAATTCATCTTCCACTGGGAGGTCTAGTCTCAGCACTAGTCTACAGCAAAGGAGAAACTTTTAGGACAGGGTCTTCCTGAATCCAGTTTGACAAGGGAATACTTTGTCTTTAGAGACTGGGCACGCAGGTGCAGGGCAGTGAGAGGTGGTGAGCTGCAGGGTGTCCAGGCAGGTACAGAACTTCCTTAGAGTGTCTGGGGACAGAGAAGGAAGCTCCAAGTGGCTTCTCTCCAGATTCTACCCATGAGTTCCCCAAGCTAGCCTGATAGAGGAGACTCAAGTCAGGCCCTGCTCAGCCTCAAAGCCAAGTCCTGAGTCCAGAGCCAATGTTGGATCAGCCTTGATTAAAATCAGTCAGTACCAGGAACCAAGTTCAAGGGGGTTTTGTCCAGTTTCTTTAGTTGATTAGATTTATTTATGTTATAAATAAGACATATTTCTATTGAAATATTAATACAGTGTATAAAGAAAAATATAAGAAACCCATGTGTGTGATACTTATGAGTAACCCATTTGTCTGTAGTAAAGGATTCTAATACTTTAATATATAGCTTCTATGTAATTTCCTTTATAGGTTTATAAAAATATTTCTAATTTATGTACAAAAGTGAAAACTATTTTATTATAACTCACATATTTGCTTCATCTATACTGAAAACAAAGCCTCTAATTATTGCCTAGTCAATATAGAGAGATTTAACCCATTTTTGGAAATACTTGTGTATCATTTTACATACAAGTTTGTCATTATCACTGCTCCCTTGTTAAAAACGGTCTAGGTTTAGTCTTTTTTAAACAGATCTCTCCGTTGTACTCACATGGTGAAGGTCAGGATCTCTGTCAGGGCTTTGATGCCAAATCTTGGGGTAGAAACTGACACAAAGCTTGGGCTCTGGGGTCCAGAGCCCCTGGCCAAGTTCCGCCTCCTCGGCAGCAACCAATCAACTGCTAGGGGCCGCCCCCTCCTCGCCAGTTGCACTGCAGCCGGCTGGCGGCTCTTCGCCACCCTCGTCCAGACCCCCAGGCCTCCTGGCCGGTCTCCGGTCACGTCCCAGCAGAGGACTCCCTCCCCCCAGAGCAGCTGGGTGTGGAACTGCCGGACACGCACGGTGAGTCTTGCCCAAAGATAGTTCCTGAACTGCAGGCCAGGCGCAAGGACTGAATTAGGGCTGCTCCAAGGAGTGCACCGCAGCCCCCCACCAGGGGGCTCGGGTATTCAAGGCTTGAAACAGTCGAGCGCCCCCGACAGGTGTCCTTCCAGGAGGGTTCCCTGCTGTCGCCCCATATCTGTGGGCCTCTGGCAGTTGTATTTATTAACACGCTAAATTTCTTCTCCTGAGTCTACTACTCTAACCACTAAGTCTAATACTCTCTGCCTTTAAAAAAGGCATTTTTCGTTATGCAACAATTAATATCATTTATTAGATGCTGACATTTGATCACCTTTGCTTGGCTAGCTGGTAATCTCGGTCTCTGTGTGTCTGTCTCTCCCCTTTTAAAAATAAAGTTGAAGCCCCTTTTTACACCAACCTCACCACTACACCCCTCCATCCTCCGAGGTAAGTGTGTTTGTATTTTTCCTGTGTATATATTTGGCCTCTGGTATTTATTTTTATGCGAGAAGTATACAGGTTCTGATTCTGCTTGAACGTTATTTTCATGAAACTCGTTCACGACGACGGTAGTGAGTCCTAAGATTCTGTATCCAGCAGGAACTTATGGAGCGGGCTTCTTATCTCCCAGGGGTCTTCACCTAGCAAGGACCCGAACCCAGGTCCTGTTGGTCTCTGTCCTTGACAGAGATACTGCATAAACCCTGTCAGAGGCCCCTGCTCACTGGGCTCACAACGTTCACATGGGACGGGGGTTGTTGAAGGGAGAAGAGCAAGGAAGTGTGGCTTGGACTTGGACAGAGACCCCAGCGAGTGCTGAGGTATGCACCGTCCTAGAGCGGAAATACTGAATCATAGGATGATTTTATCTGTCTTATTTAACAGGCACTGGGACAGTTATATTGTAGGCCAGGCATTGATTTCAGTCTTGACCCACCTACTTTGAATCTTCAATCGGTAATGCAAGTGCGAATTGGATCATCCTGTCTTTCAAGGACAGAACTCAGTCGCTTTGAGAATCCAGGCCACTGGGTGAGAGTCTGAGTCCCTGGCCATTCACTACCCTGCTAGCAAGGAACACTTGTCGCCATGGTGAGGTCACCACACTACGCAAAGAAGGGGCACAGTTGATAGAGGGAGGAGCATCTGTCAGCTGGTCATTAGAAAGGGGAGAAAATGACATTTCAAGTGTACACCGAATAATGCCCCACCCATTGCTCGTTCGGAATCTATTATTTTCAGCTTACAAAGGACACCCGCGTAATCAAGACAATGCAATTGATGCTGAGCGCCATCAGGAGTTGACTCTCCCCTCTTTCTCGGATTAAATCTGAGCGAGTACAAATGTTTTCTTCCCCGCTCCCCACGAAGCATGAGTATGTGACCCTTTCCATGACCGAAAGCCTATTCAACAATGCGTACAGTCTAGGTTTTTCCATTGCCCACGTATCAGGGAAGGTGCCCCTCGATGTGCGGTTCAGGCTCTTCCTAAGACCCGCGGAGGGCGCCCACGGTTTCCATGGTGATTTGTTCGGCCTATTCCTTACGCATGCACGTGATCGAGAGACTTTATGCCCTTAAGAAATCGGCCTAGTAGACTGTTAGGATGGCACCCGCGTCCCTAATCCTCCGCAGTGCCAGTGCGGAGCCTCCGGGTCTGGTGACACAAAGAAGCGCTGTCCCCTGCCAAGCGCCGCCCCTCGGCTCCCACTCCAGCCCGGGAGGAAGTGGGGAGGAGGAGACTCCGCGGGAACCCTCCTCCCCGCGCTCGGGTCTGCTCAGCTCCGGCGCCCCTCTCGGCCTGCGGACCGGCCGGAGCTGCAGGGAGGCCCGGCCGCCCGGGGGACAATGCAGGCACCGGGTGAGTGGCCCCTCTGGAGACATGCGGCCTGGGAGGGGACAGGCGGCGAGGCTCTGGGTGCAGGGACTGGAGATGGAGAGACAGGATCCCGGGGCGTCCACCCAGGACGGCGGGGGGGGCGCTTTGTGTCCGCGCAGCGGCCGGTGGTTTTCTCGGCTCCCCGGCTCGGCACCTTCCCCGGCCGTGCTGCTCCTGCGCCCCGATCTGACAGCGACGTTGTTGCTGGCTGCGCTTCGTGTGGTCGCCCACACAGGCCTGACCGCCAGAGGCCGCCTTCCGGGCTGAGGGGACCACACACCCGAGGAGGAGGCCGGGCTGGCTCGGGGGCTCCTAGGTAGCTGGGGACAGAGCATCCCTAAGGTCCTGCTGCCTTTTGATCTTCAGAAGCAGGGTCTGTGGGTCGAGGTCTCTCGCTCACCGGCACTGCGCCCTGGGGACTGGGCGGGGCTGGAGGACGAGGCAGGGGCCTGCGTGTGCCCACCTCACCCGGACTCCAGGCCGGCGGCCAGAAGTCTCTGCCAATGGTGCGGAGCTTTCCGGCTCCCCTCCCCCCGCCTCCGCCCAGCTCCAGCCTCTCTGTCCTCTGATGTCCAGGTTCTGAGCCTGGACAGAAGAGGGGAGACTGGGGCTGGGCCAGGCCCGAGTTTACACAAGGCCGCCCTTGCTGAGCCATCGTCCATTTCATAGAAACCTTCTGAGGCATTAGGCCGGCGCTTAGTAGGAGGCTGGACTTAATAAACAAACAGCAAACATAAGAATCACTCTGGTCTTGTCATCCTCATCTTTGGGCAAGGGTTCATCAGCTCTCTTGTGGTCCTGAAAAGTCCCCCAAAGGGAGGAAGGACTGAGAGGAGAGAGCCCCCAGAGGGCTCGGAATCAGGTGAGAAGTGTGGGAAGGCAGAAAGTCTTGCTTCCTTCATTGTGTGGTAATAGTGAGGAGGAGGGTGAAGGTGACGATGATGACCAAGATGATGATGACGATGACGACTATGACTTGGCCCGCGTCTGTGGTGCACAATGATCACATTCCTTGTATGGAGCTGGCACATGTGCATGACATATCTTAATTGTTTTACACCGTCTTCTCCCCCACCTGTCCCACCTTCTCTTGGTTCCCTTACCATTTGCAAAAGAATTTATCTCGTTACTTCCTCTTATCTGGCTTTATTTTGCTCTGTATTTATTAGTTTGGGTACATGAGAAGCCACGCGCTATTTAAGCTTGTGTTCTGATTTATTTCACTAGACATTATGGTCTCAAGATGCATCTATTTTCTTACACGTGTCTCAAGTTCATCCTTCGTTATGGCAGTGAAGGTGTTATTTTAAAGCTGATTGGTAAATATATGCGATTATGCGATTTAAAATTTTTAAATTGTTTTATTGTTACTTTACTGTTTATATCCTTCCATGGACATTATGTATTCTTGTGGATGTATGAATTAAACCTTTTTTAAAAAATTAAACTTGAAGCACTTGGGAGGCAGAGGCAGGAGGATTGCTGTGATGTGAGTTTGAGGCTGAGCTCAGGGCCAGCCTGAACTACAAAGTGAGACCCTGTCTCAAAAAAAAAAAAAAAACCCTAAAAAAATAAATAAATAAATAAACTTGAATAACACTTAGCTGGGTATGTTTAGGAGTAAATGTAAAAAAGGGTTGAACCAACTCCATTGTGGATCAGTTGAAATCAGTGGAGACTGGAAAAGTATTGAAAGTATAAGGAAAAAAGAAACAAAAGCTTTCATAGAAAAATAAACTGCACAAAGAAGAGAAGATATGAAATAGTGGATGTCTGTTTCCAAGATCAGGCTGGTTATTTGCTGAAATAGTGATCACAGGTGTGTCCTTACCTTTATATTCCTCCTCCAGCCATCTCTCCTGGGAGTGCCTGTTGATTCTCTTGGGGATTCAAAGAGTAAAATGAATTCTCTGACTTCAGACACTTAAACACTTAAGTTTCAAGGTCAGGAATGGAGCTGTAATACAGGACATGAGTGGCACAGAATTCAGAAGTTTCCAACATTCCTTGGTACATGACTTACAGGAAAAATCCCCTTAGGCCATGACCCTGCTTTGTGTTAGGAGTATCAGCTCTGTTCTCTCTGTAGGTAATGGTCACACCAGCAGTACCTTTGGCTTTGGTAGTGATTTTGTACCAAATTAAAAGGCCCAGCGGAGAGAAAGAAGGAGTCACAGGAGGGGTGAAGAGGAATAATAAAAATTTATTTCCCCAAATTATGTCATCTGAATTCACAAAGCTAAAAATACAAAACAAGGGCCGGGGAGTTAGCTCAGTGGTT
>PVIR01018298.1:0-33643 GCA_004026965.1 Petromus typicus | reverse complement strand
TCAGGGTGCCTTGATTTTCCATTTATGAAATAAAAATAAGATCATCCCATGATTCTCCTCAAAACCCCTTCACTCTGTGGTCTCTGAGCAGCTTTGTTTGCTGTGCCCATTCTGTGAGTGAAAATACTTTCACAATACCATGTCACTCCTTAGGCTTACTGGGGTGGCCTGAAGGGTGGTGATTAAAAGTAGGTTGACTTCTGAATTCACAGTTGTGTGTCAGCACTTGGATCATTTTTGGCTCCTTTGCTTGCAACCCAAGTGGACGATTAAATATGGTGTCTTTTCCTGTTGATTGAGAATCTGCCTCAGAGTGCCCGCTTTCACCAGTGTCTGGAGTTGGCTCACAGCCCCGTGATTCTCTTTGGCTTAGTGCACATGGGCCTCTAAAGATGTAGAGAGTGGGGATAGAGGTGATCCAGTATCAAAGCGATAGACACCCACCGGAAAGACTCATAGGCTACAGAATTAGGCAGGCAAGCCCGAGATACCATGAAGGGAGTCGTCTTGAGCAGGGACCAACTGGGATCTCATCAAGGTATTTTGAACCATTACAGTTGATGCTGTTTTAACTATGTAGTCGTATCTTATGGCTTTAAGGGAATGCCGTGGAGGGTAGACCAAAGTGATTTAATATATTTGACTTCTCAAAAAATTACATATTTGAGAGCCAGTAGTCTTTTCCATAACCATTTTGTTTTGGCTCCATCCTGACAGTGTTTGTAATTTACAGCATGTGACATTAGCCTTTGAATCAAATAGTTTGTAAGCCATCCAAGCTTTGGGAGTTGTCCTCTAGTGCCCTGGGTAACTCTGCTCCAGAATTTTTGAAGTCTGGGTCGGGGTGTGTGGGGGATGGGGAGTAGTTTTGTATCTGATGACACAGAGAGGGAAATAGTTTTTATATATGTATATACACATTATAAGCATAATGTATGTGTAACTTCTGTGTATTTTATAAGGCATTTATTATTCCAAATGTTGCCCAATTTGAAATTTATGGTAAGAATGTGGCAAAGGAGAAAAATATATTAGGATTTGGAGTTTCACTGTATTCATAAAAGGTTGTTGTCAAATCCCTTGACTTTTACAATGGAAAAAAAAAATAAAACTCTCTTGTGATGGATTGTTTGTGTTTCTGGATGGATTCTTGTGCAGGAATCAAGATCTTTAGAATGCAGAGAGCGCTGCTTGAGCCCTGGGCTCATCTCTGTCTCCCAGCTCAGCTCAGTTATGCATAAAGGTCCTTTTCTAGGTGACATATCATGTTGTATTCCAAAGTACACTTTCTTTTAATTTACAACTTAATTTTCAACCTAATTCAGAAGATTGATACTATAATGCTATTTGCAGAAGTATTGAAATGTCAGTAAGTTTTATTGTAGTAATAAAGAGTATTCCATATATCACACACTCTATAGGGATCCTTGCTTTTTGCATAGATCTTCATAGCAACAACCAGTGGCTAAATGCTGGCAATCATTAATTTTTAAAGAAGACATGGTTATGACGAGTTGAGGAATTAAGGCTTGTGGTGAAGAATGAACTTTAATTTTTCGACACCCTTTTTGGGGGGGTTGCATGCTAAGGTGAGGTGGCAGCAAGATTATAAAAAATGAACTAAATCCCAGGTTCCTAATACTTAAAATGCTGTCTGCTCGTAAAAAGATTTTAGTCAGGGAGAGGCCATCTTTGAGCTCTTCGTAACAAATGGGTATCAGTGGCCCATGAAATAATCAATGCCACTAATCCATCCTAGGCCCTGCCAATATGTTAATGGCCCTGGTGCATCGTTATTGCTACAAGACCATAAATTATTCCGGTACCAGAATGCATCGCTGTCGAGGCCTCAAACCCCTCGCCTGGAATAAAATGCTGTCTCCTAACAATTAATGTCCAAACATTTTGCAGCTTTGTGCCTTGATTGTTTTCAGATGCTAAAAAAGTAAGCAGGACAGATTGTAAATCAATAAAACTATAAGACAAAGTGTTTTAATAATAGGAAGGTTCAGAGTAAATCATAGTTCTGTGTTTATTATTGCTTTTGGGCTTATAAATAAAGTTACTTTCTACCACCAGCACGGCCGCTGAGTTAACACTGGGACACTGAGTCCAGGGCTCTGCCCTTCAAATGAGATTTCCTTCTTTTGCATTGTTCTGAGAAACAACACTGGGCTGAATGGAATCCCAAACCCAGCTCTGTGCTGTCGGGCAGTATTTAGTATAAGGCGGATGTGTTTGGGAACCAGTTCAAAGAGTTTCCTGGTGGAGGTAGCAAAAGCAGTGCAGTGTAAAATGGCTTGCTTGACAGCATGGGGTTGTGAATAGCTAGGACATTTTGGTGTGTGAGCTTTATGTGGTCATGGTGATGTAGGTGGTAGGATCCCATTGTAACAGTACTTAGGTTGGTTTGAGCACCTGGGGGGTTCTCTACTCGTTCTTTCTTTGCATTTAACTCCCTCGCCTGGGAGGCAGAGTTTGGCTATACAAAGGCATTTAAACTGGAGGCAAACCTAAGAGGATCTCATTTAGGAAAGAGAGTTGCATCCAATTGATCTGATTCCCTTTGGTCCATGTCAATTTAGTCTACCATCGAAGATGTTGAGAAACACGAAGGGAAGTCATTAACTCCACCTCCTATAGACTTAGTTTATTTATGCCCATTATAGTGTTACTTGTTCTACAGCTGTACTTTCGGCGTGAGTCTTGTGCGTTCGTGAAGGCTGGATAGTCAGTCTGGAGAGGTGGACTTCCTTTTCTGGAGAGCAACAAGCAGAAGGGAAACAGCTTGTGGGGTTGGCCACGCACCGGCTGGTGAGCTGGACTCTCACCATGAATGGAATCGGGCCATTTGTCGCAGGCTGAGCCCATTTCTCATGCCAGGCTGAATGCAGTAAAGAACCAAGAGAGTAAACAACCAAATGGCAACAGAGCAGGATGTGGGCTCGTGGCTCCTGTTAGCTTTCAGTTGGCTTTGGTGTTGGAAAAACTGTATTTGCACAAAAATACAGTGAAACACCCTACACCCTTGTGCCTGGGGTGTATGTCCTCATGTGCAGCAGCTGCCCTACCACACAAGGTCAGTGCCCTTCTCCTGCAGTTCTACATCCCTAGCACCCTGCTTTGATAGGTGTTCATAGTCTATTTTGGTGCTCAGGAAATAGCACAGGAAAAGGCCACAAAAACAGTGGCTCCATATAGACAGAAAGACAATTAAAACTGATATGACTCTTAACAGAAGTGGCAAGAGCAGGCAGGATGGAAGTAATTTATTCAACGAATTGTCCAAATACATAAAATTGTACTGATGTATGGTGTAGCGGTGGGACAGTGGAAAATTTGATAGTTGTTTCCGTTGTGTGAATTACTCAGACAGGATGCCTTTGTGAAGTATGGGGGTTTGTTTAATGTTCTGACAACAATTTAGATCCTGTTATGGTTATTGCAGTGTAATGCTGTAGTAAAAATTGAACATGACATACCAGCAATTTATTATTTGTGTGTTTTTTAACCTTGAGTATCGGATTGTTTGTCCAAGCATATCCTTTGATTTGCTATGGAATTTATTGTTGATAAAAACAATCAGATTTCCATTAGAAGCAAAAAAATAAAATTATTATTTTTTTCACCACGAACCATAGATTTAGGGAAAAAAAAATTCAACCTAGGCTACAGGACTTATGACAGGTAGACTCATGACATTATATGGTAATTCAGCATGAAAGAATAATTGTGACACTCTAGTTGGTTGTGGAGTATAATCGTGCTGTGAGGTTCAATTCACTGAAAGGCCAAATTATCTTCAACTACATTAGTCTGACAACCTATAATGCTCTGCAGAGGCAATTTGTAGATGTTTCACATAGTGCCAGCAAACAGGGCTCCCCATTATGCCACCCATTAACAAATTTGTGTAGGAAAAAAAGTAACTTTTCCATTTTCCTGACTGTTTTCAAGCTTTGCAACATAATAAATATCTAATAGTAGTATTTGCATTGCCATTTTCTCTGTTAGTTTTAAAATTTGTCTCAAGTATGGGAAAAGAGATTTAGCTCTCCGGCTCTGCAGCCTGGGTGATGAACATCAGTGCTTTCTTTGACTTCAGCAGCAACGTGGTGCGGTAAATGGAGCCCTGTGCACCCAGCGGAAGGGGTGCTGGGTTGTGGTCAGAATCCACCCCAGATCCCTTTCTTGCCAGCTTTTGTGACTTCGTTCACTCCAGATCTCAGGCATCTGTCTCTACACTGGGGTCTCTGATCCTTTTATCTGAGGATCTCTGTGAGACAGCCTAGATAAGGCTTTCGGTATTGTCCCCAGCCACGGGAAAGACGTTTGATTTCAAGAAGTCCAGGAGCAGGGGCGTGTCAGCTGCTTTGCTCTTCTTGTGTCTGGAGACAGAACCCCAAGAGGATCTCCCACTGTCTTGAGACCTTCGCCCTGTGTCTTGGGCCAGAGTTTCTCTTCTGAGTGTGAGCTCTGGTGAGACACCTGTGTGTAGATGCCAATCTCCAGAACAGTGCCCAGGGCCAAGCCAGACTACACTGTTTGGCTTTTATCATTTCAAACAGAGGATAATTACAATGACTTTTTTCTTTAAAGAAGGAGAAAGCTATTTCAGTGTTATAGAAATGTAAGAACAATGCATTTGCTGATTTTTTAAAAAAAGAATTGTTCAGAAATTCTGTCAGATGAATGGTGAAAATATTGGGGATGCGTGCAGGTGTTTCTGCTTCTGGGGCTGTGCAGAACTGTTTGGGTAAATGTCCTAAATATTTAATAGGATTTTTTCATTTTCACCTGGATTTTGGGAATTGTGAGAATTTAGTCCCTTCTTGCTAAAGGCTACGGCTGTTTTGTCTTTGTCTTTTCCGTTTATCCCTTCCAGCCTCTGCTTATTTCCTGAGGTGGGTACTCCCTGAGTCAGATGAAATTTACAGGGGTGAAAGGTTTGCAGAGAAGGCTGGGGATAGCAGAAATGGCCCAAGGGGTCCCCTTCTTTGTCTCCCCTAGCCCAAGGGATCTTGTAAAAGGCTTTCACTCCTTAGAAAGGAGTGGGCCTGGGGATGAACCAAGCTCTCCATCTCCGGTAATTGATTTATAATTTATGATTTTATGAATCATGAAAGTCCCTGTACCACTTTTGAGTAGGGTTGTGTAAATCTCTCTATGTCACACAGTGGTGTTAGTCCCCGTGTGAGAGACTGACCCTTCATTATCACAAGCTGTTAGGGCTCACACCTGCTGCTTTTGGGGCAGGGGGTAGTGGGTTACCGTAAGGCCAGATTTGGATTCAGCCCTCCCTCTTAGAACTGAAGAGAAGAACTGTGCTTTGGGTTCTTTCAGTGTCACTTGGCCCCAAATCTAAGCCATTAAAAAAGAAATAGGATATTAACCTTAACGATCACTTCCACTACCATATCTGCCTATCTTGTTTGCTTGGATAGGAGGGTTTTCCCCTTAGGTGTTAAACCTCTTTTCTTTTTCCAGTGCTGGGGTCTGAACCCAGGGCCTATGTACTGAACTATATCCCCAGCACTTTTATTTTTGAGACATGGTCTTGCTAAGTCACTAGATTTTCCAGGCTGGGTTTGAACTTGCTATTTTTCTACCTCAGCCTCTTAGCAATTTAGGATTACAAGTGTATGCTCTCACACCCAGCTTTAAGGTCCTTAAAACAAACAAAGAAACAACAACAACAAAACAAACTTATGGGGACATTTCTAGACCCATGGACTAGAGATATTGAATCAGTGGTCGTATAATGAATATTTTTCTCCTTAACGAGTTAAAACAGTGTGTTCACGTGTGTGTATGTGTGTACAGGTACATGTGTACATGCATCCTTGGTGACCAAGGGTCCTCCTACCCAAGTGACTTGGATTTCTGATGAGTGGCTAGTATCTCTAGAGGAACTACAGCGAGAGTAAACAGGTTAGCGTAGTCAGTCAACACCTACTGCTGGAAAAATCAACCCCCAGCCCGAATGCTTGGAAGAGGAGTTTGTCATTTGCTCTGTGGTAATAACGATGGCTGTTGTGTGGAAGTCAGAATACAAAAGGCCCAGATAACAGGGAGACATATAAAGCATGAATGCCATTACAGTGGCCAGGACTCCTAGGGAGAAGGAAAAAGTTGCATTTGGTGGTGAGTGGGGGTAATCGATTGTCGCGCAGGTCTGGTGTCCCAGCGGGACAGTTAAGGAGGAATGGGAGCGTTCATGTTTACGCAGAACACTCGCCCACGTAATTTCGCCTGAACTGTTACTGACTTACTTAACGTCAGTAGGTGAGCCACCTGCAGAAAGGGCATGTAGGTAGATTATTGTTGACTTTATGGTTATGGAACCCAGCTAATCAGTGTGCCTGCTGGGCTGGAACTTGTTATGCCTGAGCAGTTTTTACACCAGGTCTTAAGATTTCTTACTGGCAAAGGAGAAAAACACTCATTTCTCATGACTGTAGCCCCTACTGGGAGGGAAGCTCTCATCTCATCTGGAGGGAAAATACAGCGGTAAAACCGATGATACAGAGGCTTCTGGAGGGTGTGAAATATGACCCCTGTGCCCACCAAGCCCTGTGTTGGAGGTCCATGGTTTCACAGAAAGAAAGTGTATGCGGCCAAACAGGGAAGGGGTGTGTGTGTGTGTGTGTGTGTGTGTGTGTGTGTGTGTGTGTGTGTGTGTGTTGCTGGCTCTGTTCTAGGATTTTAAAATGCCAGCCACTCTCCACACCCCACTTCCTACACTTGTGGAGACAATAATACACTCCTGGCGGATCTTCCTGACTTAGAGCTTGGTACACTTTCTGATGAGGAGGAATTCTTCCTTTTCTGGGTTTTCTCGAGGTTGGAATCTGTAGGGCTCCCGTCCACACAGAGGCCAGCACGGGGTGGCTGCTATGTACTGTCTTACAAATGGCTTTGACCTTTGATGTTCTCAGTAAAGGTCACTGGTTAATTCTGCATTGTGTACCACCTGCTTCGCTAGCTTTCAACTGGCTTTCCTCCCTCGAATAATTCTGTGAAGGATGTCCCCCATGCCAGGTTCTAGCTTGCTTCTCCGGTATTCACCTTTGCCATCCTTTACCTGATTTCTCTCCTTGGTGGGTGATGCTGTGCGTATGATTCCACAGCCTGGAGTCCCCATCAGTTAGAAAGTGTGGGCGAGATGAAAGGTCAGCGTGACAAATCTGTCCTCCGAGCACGTGTATGTGTGTTTGGGTAGCTGAGCTCAGCGGGCCGTGCGAAACAAATAGGGCCTGTGAAGATTGCTAGATCCTCAGCCTTCAAGTTGGAGACAGAATGTCTTGGGGGGCCGAAGGGGCAGTGTTAAAATGTTATTTTAGGGACTCTGGAGAGTGATATTCTTGCCTTCATTTGGAAAGGTCGCAGGCTTTGTTTGCAGTAGGATGTGCATATGGTTGTGCTTGCTTTTTAAAAATGTGTATTATATACCTGCACTGTGTATATTGTACAAGTCTTTATTTTAATGGGTGCATATGCTCTTTAATGTGACTACCCCCCAAAACCCCCCTTCTGATAGGATTTTGGCAATTTATTTTCATAACAAAGGAAGATGATAATCTGTATGTATTTCTGTTTCTTTCCCCTAATCCTTTTTCTATATTTATTTTGTAGAGTTGAAAAAAGACATTTCTGGTGATGGTTTGAAGCTTTTCTAATTTAATTTTATTGTTGTATCCAGGCCTCTACTAAAAATGCTAATGTTGTCTGATAGAAGCCTTACATTCATGTCTTCATTTCTGACTGTTTCATAGATGGGTTTGTTTCCTGGAGTTATCCATTTTGGGGACTCATTTGGCTGAAATTTGCATGCAAGCAATCTTTGACTTTTCCCTCCTTAATTGGGAAAAGGGAAAGAAAACTTTTTTGAAGTATCTACCATAAGCTGGGCATTGAATTAATGATTCTTTCATTTAGTTTTCATTATGACCCTCAGAGGATATGATCCCAATTTCACAGATGAGGAAACTGAGGTCTAAAGAGGTTAAATAACTTGCCTGAAGACACATAGACGATTAGGGAAACCGAGACAGAAATGTTGATCCAACTCCAAAGCTTGTACTTTTTTCTTTATATAAAACTATGTGATATTCCTTTTAAACACATAGCATCTCCTTGAAAAGGAGCCCTCAGATGACAACTCAGACGTACAATGATGAGTTTATCATGCTGAAAAATTCTAGGCATTGTATGTGTAATCTTTCAAAAGGAAATGTTCATTAAAATATGATTCTTTTCTTTCCTTCCTTCCTTCTTTCTTTCTTTCCTGCTTTCTTCCCTCTGTAGTACCAAGGATTGAACCCAGAGCCTTTGCACTAAGCCTATTTTTAAATTTTGAGATAGTATCTCACTAAATCCCTTCATAGCCTAGGCTGAGTTTGAACTTGTGATCTTCCTGCTTCAGTCTCCTGGAGTGCTGGGACTATAAGTGTGCACCACCATGCCTTGTTCCTAGACATCTGTTTTGTGCCTAGTTCTGTGCTTGATGCATTGTTCTGTGTGTGTCTGTGCGTGCATGCGTGTATTCATGTGCATGTTCCAATACAGAGGTATTATCAACTTGGAAACTTGAAAATCTGGTCAATGACTTGAAGAAAGCCTGACCTGAAAGGTGAATGAATGGAGAAAGTTTGTGTATGAAGAAAGCTAAGTTGCCACATGGACAAGAATAGCTAGTGCAAGGGGGGGGGATGGGTACAGGGGCCTTGATAGGAGCCATGAACTTGGTCAGAACCTGAGAAGGGAGAACATACTGGAGTGAGTGCTGGATTTCTGACTGGGGGCATGAAGTCTGTAGAGGTAAGGATGGGGAAGGGGTGGCTAGCACGGTGACAGGGTGCACTATGGGATAGACAGATAGATGCTCTGTGGGGTGGTGGTCCCCTTGCCCTTTAGTACTTGTGCTGTCCTCAGTTTACTCACCATGCTGAGCCCTCTCCCTGTGGCCAGTCTGTCCTTATTTCTGTCCTTCTGCACAGGTAGCTATTTGTCCCCTTGGGTCTATGCTACGGTGCTGCCTCTTTCTGGAGCCTTTCCTGATTTTCTCATTGGGACCTGTTCCCTGCTATGGGTCCCACTAGCCCCTGGTCTTCCAAGTTATCACATTGGTTCTGTTTTGATATCACCACTCACCCAGTTGTCTTCCTAACCCACTGAAGAGCAGCCATGAAGACAAGACAAATTAATGCAGATGAAAACAACACTAAGATTTTATCTCACTCCACATAGAATGGCTGCCATTTCAGAATTAGCCAGCAGCAAATGTTGGCAAGGCTGCGGAGAAGAAGGAACCTTCTCCACTGTTGATGAGACTGTAGACTCATACAACCCCTGTGGAGATGAGTTTGGAGATTCCTCAAAAAGCTAAGATTGGAAGTCCCATTTGACCCAGCCATTGCCCTGCTAGGTATATACACACAAGAATTAAAAGATTCATATCACAGTGACATATGTTCACCCATGTTTATAGTAGCCCAATTTGTGATTGCTACATCTTGGAAACAACCCAAGTGTCCATCAACTGGAGACTGGATAAAAAAGCGGTGGTTCTCCTACAGAATGGAGTATTACTCTGCCATAAAAAATGATGAATTTGAATCATTTCTACTTAAATGGACATACCTTGAAGATATCCTCATAAGTGAAATAAATAGGTCACAGATAGGTACATATCACATCTTTTCTCTGGTATGAGAAAATGAAGATGTAAATGAGTCCTAGAATTGTATGTTATATATTGTGAAATAGAAAATACTCAAAGTAAAATAGGGTGAAGGGGGAAAAATAATGATATTATAACAAAAAAAGAAAGGAAACAAATTTTATGTATATAGGGGGGTGGAAGGGTGGGTAGGGCTATGGGAAAAAATGAGAATTAAGTTGTGTCTTATACTGGTACAAATCCCCATTGTGGAGTGCAATCATGATGCGTATATGTAATGTACCAATAAAGATTTAAAAAAAATAAAAGAAAAAAAAAAGACAAGACAAATTAGCAGAGACTCACACAGGTAAATAGCAGGGTTACTTGTACATGTATTAATTTTATTAATGAAGAAATTGAGATAGTTCCATGTGTCTACTAAAGTTAGAAGGCAGGTTTGCTTGCTGGTGCTTTGGCAGAGGAAGTAAACTTCCTCTGGGCTGCTTCTGGGCATTGTGAGAGTCCTTGGACACTTAGCTGGACCTCGTGGGGAGCATGCTGGGGTGGGAGCAGGAGCTACTAAACGTGCTCAGCTACCCTCAAGAGTGCAAATGTGGCTGCAGAGAGAAGGGGTGGAGAGTTTCTTGTGGTTAGAGTGGCAGCAAAGAGACCAGACCTGCAAACACTAGCTGGGAAGCAGTCTATGGGCCTGTGTAGCATTCACTTCGGGGGACATCCTCTGATGCAAAGCACAGCAGGTTGTGATTAGTAACAATACGATATCATAGGTCCACCCATTCCAGCTCGTGATAGAATGACTGCTCTGTCTTGCACAGCTGGCTGCACATCTGGCATGAAGATGCTTTCTAGTGTCACCCTCACTTCCTCATAAGACCTCACTAAACATTTCCTTTTGCAAGCTTCCCGAAAGCCACTGCAACCCTCTCCCTCTTGGTTGATTCTGGATTTAGTAACATAAATCCTTTCTTCTTTTGGGGACATAATAGCGTTCAAGTTGCCCTGTGGAGCTCCACCCTGCTTTTAGTCATTCTGAAATTTCTCTTGGTTTAGGACCTTTTCAGAATGTGTTGTACGGATTTCTAACCTGATTATTCTCTGCTGGTTACAGCACACCTGTCCTGCTCTCCATCTCCCACACAAGGTGTGCCATTCATCATGCCAGTGAACTCAGCGACAGCTGGCCAGTGGCCATGTCTCCCTTCACCTGTCCACGAAGGTGACAGAACTGTCCTCCTCCCTCCACACGGCACACACTGTTGGAGATCCCAGTCTGGCTGGAGTACCCCAGCCTCGGGGTTTTCCAGCTCACTGACGAGGGCAGCCTGACCGGCCAGAGAGAGAGAGGAGTCTGCTGCAGCCCCAACGAACGCAATCTGTGGCTTCCCTTATCTTGGCAGCCTGTCACTCCGTCCTGGGAGGAAATTAAATTGGCCTGGCATAGGTCACTCTTCCTAGAGCTGCTCGTTGTTCCCCACACCTTGACTTTTCCAGGTGATTGCAAATTGATTGTCTTCTGATTTATACACGGCAGTCACTAACTTTCCTTCTGAGATTTGAGTTCCTTATATGTATCTTAAGTCTAGAACTTTTTATTTTGAGAAAGAAAATGAACCCATTTCTTCTTTCTATATAAAATTAAATCTGTAGGAGACTTATTGGGCAGAGGAAAATTTGTAAAAAAGAAAGGCCAAGCCCACTTCTGCTCATACTAATCTATATTTTTTAGCAGGTTTCTTTCTTTCTTTCTTTTTTTTTTGGAGAGAGAGTGATTTATTTACACTGACAGCTTGCTACTTATGGTAGCTGCTGCCAGCTTCTGAAGTAATCTGATAACGTCAAAATGTGAAGGGAAGCTATAGGCTTTACCTTGACTGACTTGCTATAAATCATGTACATTGCTGGTGTCTATATAAGGATGCTGGGGTTGATACTGATGGAAATACAAATCAAATACAACACATGGTAACCCAATTCCAGGCTGGAGACTTTGGATTAAGCCTATTGGATTCATATTTTTAAGTGAAATAGAGCAGACACACCAGGTTTGTGTTTTGAAATCTCACAATTGTCTGATATGGTAAATTCAAGGACATCAGGTGCGTTTGAAATGGCAGTACAGAGAGGTAGGAGGATCAGGTACTTTTGTTTCTGGCTTCGTTCTGGACAAGGTCTTATGTATCAGGGAACAGAAAGGTATGGTGCTGTTTTATCTTGCAGATGTGTTTGTCTGTAAGCACCATGAGGGTAGAGCTGTGTCCTCTCACCACTATATGCCAGTATTCAAAATAGTGCTTGGATTGCTGCCAGTGTTTGTTAATATTTGTTGAATAAGAACAGGAAGACCACAGTTCAAATGTTAGTGTGGACAAAATCCTGAAATGAGCCAGATGGAAAGAGTCATTCCCACCTCTGTACCTTTATTGTACTTTCTGTAGATATCTGGTGAAGCATCTTTCATATTGTAATGCAGTCACTGATGGATGTGTCAGTAGCCCAAGCTCGGCAGGGGAGAACATATGCTCTATTAGCCCTGGACTTCCCAAGGTCAGAACATGGGTGGTACTCAGAAATTGTCTATGGTCATGGCAGGCCAAAATTCTTAGAAGATTAATCACCTGTATCTTTGCATATTTACTTGTCCATAATGAAACTGAGAAAATCTGAAATATATGCATTAAGTGCTGGAAGGACTCATCTGGCCAAGTGCTGTAGAAGATTGTTTTTATGTCATCATTTTTGTTTATGTGCATTTTCTAATTTTTTTCCCTACAGTCACTAAGAAATGAAATAGTAGTAAAAGGTGAGTCATTCAAGATTTTCTTCTCTGTGTGAAAAGATGAATTTGTAAATTTTTTTTGTGTTATAAATTTTCATCAGTGGATTCAACCTAATGCATCAGGAGAGTTTGCTGCATAATGGAATCTTTTAGTAAGTGGAACACTTGCTTTCAGTTGTCTCTTTGGTATAAATCTGGATTCTCAACTACTGGATGTGTTTAAAGGGAGGCACATCTATATCTGGAAAGGGAGCGTTCACTGAAGTGGAAACTTGAATGGTGGGAAGAGCCTGGCCAAACATCAAGTTCTCTCTGAACCTTTTCAGGTTTTTAGACAATAGTACAAGTGAAAAGCATGATAGCTCAGATATGAAATGTCCCATGGGGCTTGGTGGTAGCCTGTGGCACTCTCAGGAACTGGTAGAACACGTAAGAGGTGAGGTCTAGTGGAAAGAAGTGAGGTCACCAGACATGTGTCCTTGAAGGGGACATTGGGATGACTATCCTGGTTGTCTCTTTCATTTCCCTGTGGTCACGGTGTTGACAACCCTCCTCTTCCATGTGCTTCTGGCATGACATCCTGGGCTATCATGGGGCCAAGAGACCATGGAGTATACCTCTGATATAATGAGCCAAAATAAACCTTTCCTTTTTATAAGGAGATTGTCTTGATATCTTATTAATTGAAAGAGAACTAAGGCAGAAACTCACATATGATATGTCTAGATATTTAGGGTTATGAGAAAAACTAAATAAAATATGCTGTGTCCTCATAGCATTGCATTAATGCATTGGGAGGAGCCCAGGCAGCAGTTTAGAGTTCTTGCCTCAGTTGAGAGCAGGGGCATGGTAGCATGGTACGAGCCTACACTGGATGATTGGATGTCCTCCTCTGTGGACCATGGCTGCCTCTTGCACATGTGTCTGGAGGCCACAGCTGGATGTCTTGTAAACATCTGTCCACAGTGTCACAAACAGCTATCCCTCAGGCCTGCACAAGTGGCTCATATTTACAGAATGGATCGGGGATTGAGTTCTGGGAACCTGGAGTTGGTCCTAGAAGGACACATCTTGGAGAATGCTGTGCAGGGTGTCTCCTCTCGCTTAGGCATAAGAACCATGCTGCTGGAGGGAAAGAAGTGTACCAGGGATCAAATGCCCCATGGCTCCCAATTTAAGGACAAGCCTCATGTTTCCTGAATTAGGCATAAGAACCATGCTGCTGGAGGGAAAGAAGTGTACCAGGGATCAAATGCCCCATGGCTCCCAATTTAAGGACAAGCCTCATGTTTCCTGAATGGCAGGCACAAAATCATTTTACATTTGAGCCAGTTTTGTTTTTTTTTTTGAGACAGAGTCTCGCTTTGTAATTCAGGCTGGCCCTGAATTCACTTTGTAGCCCGGGCTAGCCTTGAACTCAAGGCAATCTTCCTGCCTCTGCCCCCTGAGTGTTGGGATTATAGGTGTGAACCACTACTCCCGGCATTTGTGCTATGTGGTTATGCTAAGTAGTTATGAAGTGTGCTTACAGGTGTACCACCCCTGGCACTGTGGTATGTGGTTACTGGGGATCATAGTCGGGACCTTGTGCTTGCTAGGCAGATGCCAGAACCACTGAGCTAAAACTCTGTCCTTGAGCCAGTTTTTGTAACAGTCCAGTGGTCATCAATTTCATTGTGTGCAAGTCTTTCAGGGGTAGATTAAAATGCACACATGGACTCTGTAATCACAAAGTGGTTGTGCCCTGCCTGCCATCAGGACAGCCATGCTTAGGCACCACCAAGCTTCCCACAGTAAAGAGAACCAGCCTGGAAGGCCGTTAGCATAATGATGAACTCCAAATAATTCATAGCTCCTGTTATGATTGCTATTATTCCAAGTTGACCCTCTGTCTTACTGTTCTGAAAAAGGCAGCTTGGGTATGTGATTTGGGGCTGGTTGAGTAAGAACTGAGAAGGGTTTGCACAATTCCCATTTATCACTGTCATCCTTGCTACTCATCAGCAGCAGGTAGGGCTGTTCCTTTCCTTTCCTATGAACATGTCCTTCATCTGTCTCTTGCCTGACTTCCTGAACAAGCTCTCCTGGCCTTTCTCTTTGAGTGCTACAGTTTACTTTGGGAGTTTTTAAGATATGGCCCATGACTGAGGCCACATAAAGGGTCAGGTGTTAGTCCTTTATCTTATAGTTTTGTTCTTCTTACTGTACCATTGCTGGAAAGGACAGGAAAGTAACGGAAAATAAAGGAAGGGAAGGGAATCCTTTCTGGGGAGCTAGCAGAGCAAAACAGACTCATCTACAATATTCTTTAGCTAGGGTTAGGTTGGATGGAAAGATAAGAATATTGGGATGAAGTGGTTCTCTGTGTATCTTTGTATTTGTCCTTCTGAAGTGCAAGGTATATCCTGAGGCCCAAGAGAAACACAGAAATGGACTTTCAGTGATCAGAATCTACCAGAAAGGAGGGAAATCCCCTTTGAGAAGGGGAGTTCTCAGACTCTTTCTCTTCAAGACTCTTCCCTTTCTTTCAGCTCTCTCAGCCATCTAGAAGACACAAGGGTAGCGGTTTCTGGATTGTGTGTCCACTGAGGAGCCCAAGTTGGAAGGCTCATTGTCTCCTGTTACCACCTGACCCCCTACGCTTGGAAAAAAAA
Organism: Petromus typicus; assembly: GCA_004026965.1. Taxonomy (NCBI): domain Eukaryota; kingdom Metazoa; phylum Chordata; class Mammalia; order Rodentia; family Petromuridae; genus Petromus; species Petromus typicus. The sequence goes on along the minus strand of PVIR01018298.1, from coordinate 18,528 downwards.
AATCCTGTCATCTTCTACCCTCCCACTTGCTTATTTGGTTTGGCAAGATAATATAAATTTGGAAAGATAAAGATAATAGAGCTGCTAAAAAGGGAAACTATTCAGATGTTACTGAGAGAAAGTGAGGACATATCCCTACAACAACTGCAGAGCCCCTGGGGAGGGTTGGCAGACTTGTTGGCCTCTGACATTTCGCACTGTGTTTGGATGAAGAGTCTTAGGCAGAATATCCTAGGGTTGGACTCTAGTCCTTTCAAAGCTTCTCTAGATCTCAGAGTTTTCTTGGCTTATATGACTCTATGAGTTTGTTACTTTTCAGTCCTTAATTATACCAATATATACTGTGGAGAGTTAATTATTTGGGATTCTGAACATAAGTAAAGTAGTCACAGACTCATGTGAGTCTTTGCATCCTCACTGAGTGTGCTTTGAGAGTCTGCTTTGCTAGTGACAGTGGTGGTTTCTGGGAGTCACTGAGATGAACAGGATTCATGTAGATTCTCCTGTTGGGGACCTGCCACCAGGCAGAGAAGCCTGTCCACTCAGTAAATAATAAAGACTTGCAGGCCATGGACCAAAAATAAGATGGAAGGTATGCTTGGGATTAGGAGAAGACATTCAGACGTCTTAGGACATGTATCAGCATTTTCTCTTTTGAGTCTTTGCTCCAGCATCACTGTTTTGTAGCTGTCCACTGGGGCCACCAGGTTGGGTACCTGCAGCAGACCTCTCTGGATGGCCTTGACCTTCTCATGCTGCTCTGCTTTCTTCCCCCTTGCTACATCACCTTACCACTTAGCACCTTCCTAGCATATCATTTACATCCTATTAGGATACAGCAGATTGCCTGCCTACCTCATGCTGGAATATACACTCCAAGAGAATAGACAACTTTGTCCTTTGTCATTGTATCCCAAGAGCCTGGATTAGCAGAAAACATGCAGAATTTTGGAATGGATTAATTAGTGGATGTCTGATGGAAGAACACAATACCACATTATGATGATGTTGGGTAAAAACATATCATATTATTCAGTAAGTCATTAGTCCCAAGAAATTGATGGCATTAATCTACCAGTGTTATAAGTCTTTTGTTTTGAGGGGTTCTGATAGATAGTGGCACAATGGAAAGAATTTTTATTTGTACATGTGGCCAACCACGGGCTAATCCAGCATGCATCCTTGCTCAAGCAAGGCCCCTAGTACTTACTGAGTTAGGTGGACATGAGTGGTCAGAAGTTCTTTTAATCTTTGCTACTATGTAGATCAAACAAATGATCAGACACAACATCCCACTCCAACCTAGGCTAGCATGATTCATCTTTCCGGTGGGGACTGATGTGACTGTTGAGTGTTGCCTTGGGCATAGCCATGATACAGCCCCTTGCCTCGACCTAAGGCTCGTGGGCTGAATTTCATTGGTCAAAAATCTCATGTCAACCCAAAGCATACATTTGAGATTATTGAAACAAAGAGTTTCTCCTCCAGCTTTGAGTTTGTGGATCACGCCCACCCTGAGCTCACTGCTCCAGACCAGACTCCGTGCAGAGGCAGTGAGTCCAGAACTCTATTTACCTATTGACAGATGCCATTACTCCTATAAAAAACTCACATTTGTCCATCATAAAATGCCTACATGTTAATTGTTCATATTCTTTAGTGGAAGTGGGGGGTGGGAGCAAAGGGGCAAAACGAGGGGACAGAAACTGGGGCCCAGACACACAATAAAGGTCTCAGTGCTTCAACTTCCTCCCAAATGCTCCTTTTTGTTTAGTAAATGAAGGCACGTGAAAGTGGAACATTTGGTGCTTTGCACCAGTATTATGGTGTAAAATTATTGTTAGAAATATTGTGTAAAAACCGTAATAGTTTGCAGTTATAGCTATGGTGAGAACAGCAGGCAAGACTATAAGCTTTAATTTATGTTGTGCTTTGGACATTTTTCAGAAACTATTTACCCATTACCTCTTAGGTCAGTGGCCTAATAATGCAACAAAGCACTTTTTGAAATTGCAGATAATTTTCAGTGCTCAGATCTCTGTGTAGTATTGATGGGGAGGGTGGTTGATTAGGACCTTGGGAATTGTGCTTGATGGGAACAATCTGGAAGGAGTGAAAAATTATTAAACACACACAGCGGGAGATGGAGGATTTACCATTGTCGTGCGGCGCTATTAATTCTCATTGCTCGGTACAGCGGCTTGATTGCATACTGTGAATACTGTTTATTGGAGAATGGGTACAATTTTGCTGCAGTTGTTGTAATGTAATACTAAATGCTAATTAGGCTTCTAACAATAATTAGAACCTCTTGCCAGACTTAGAAATAGAAACACTCAATTGAATTTACAGAAACAAAGACCTTTAAGCTACGCCAGCAGCAGCGTCAACTTAGAGAAGTTTTTTACATTTTAGTTACAGAATTGCCAACACATATCGATACATATTTTTTCATGGCATGTATAATGAGTTCATTTATGTTCTTGATAAGATTATTTTGAAAATGAGATAAAGTAGACCTCCTCATCAGATGAAGAGGAAAAAAACTACAAAAATGCAGGTACTGCCTGAAGGGTATCTTTTTTGCCTTCCTAATGCCATTTGCCAAGCTGATAGAAAGGGAAGAAGGCTGGGAGATGCTGGGGACATGGCTGATGGGGACACAGAGGTCATTCTGCATGCTTAATGTCTTTTTTGGACTCCTTATAGTCTCTCTTTGCGCGCGCGCGCGCGCACACACACACACACACACACACACACACACACACACACACACAGCTCAAGTGCCACCTGATTGCCAGCCTTGATTCATTAAGTCATTTCCCTACATTGCTTTTTAAATTCCTTCACCAGTCAGATGCAAACCAAGCCCAAAACCAAGGGTTCTGCGAGGGCCAGCTCTTCCCTGGTACTTTGCTTTCTCGATCCTTTCTCATCTCCCAGGGTGGTACCGCTCTCCGCAGAGGAAGACGTGTGTGTCCTGTGTGTTCAGCCGTGCGAAGTAATTAGCTGAGAATTTCCCTGGCGTCTTTGCAGCTTGTAGTTTTCCCCTTCACCACCGGGCAGATTGGATGGGCTGTCCCAGGAACGCAGCCCTGGGGACTCAGGGACTTCGGGAGGCCTGGACACGTTGTTTGGCACTAGGGCAGGCCGTAGTGTCACGATCTGGGATTTTTGGCAGCAGCTGAGTGAGGCCTTTGTGGTTCGGGCATCGGTGCTAACATTTGATTTCCTCTTCCTGTTTTGTTTTGCTTTGTTTTGTTTTTAAGCCCATAGGTACAAAGACTTTGTAAGCCTCACTGATCCTCCCTTCACAAACGGACCCCCTGAGACAGTGGTGAGCACGTGGGTCTCCTTTAAATTTCAACCTGGCCCTCGGTGATGAGCTGTCCCTCAGTGCTGGTAATTAGCAGCTTGACATGAAGCTTCATGTTGCCCCTTTGTCTGGGCCCAACGCAGTAATGGAAATGTGATTCTGAGTCTGTGTTCTGCAATAGCGTTCAAACAACCTTCGCTCCGTGCCGCTGCCCTGGTGCCACATTTCTGAGCAAAGTAACTTTTTACAGGTTTCACTGGTTACTGGGAAACAGGTTTTATGATGGAAATGCTGGAAGCCGGGCTTCGCTCCCTCCTCTAACATGAGGCATGGCTGCTTTGAGTAGAGGAGCAATTTCCTGATTCCTCTCTGCTCTGGTTAAAGTGTCCATTTTTATAAGCTGCTAAGAAATGACGTTCTTAGAAATTTCCACTTTGGTGTCTTATTAATATTCCCTCAGATTCATCAAGCACAACACCTCCCTCAACTATTTCCTCTGCCCCAGGTAAAATTCTTTTCTTCTTTCCTTTTTTATGACAATATTTAAATTCTTGTCTCTTTGGCTTCTTATTGATTGATTTTTGCAGTACTGCAGACTGGAGGCAGAAGCAGCGTACTGAGCTCCATCCCCACCCCATTTCAAATTTTTACTCTGAGGCAGGCTGCCATTAAGTTCTTGGGTTGTCCAGGCTGGGATTGAACTTGCGATCCACCTGCCTCACTGTTCTCTTCTGAGCTTTGAATTCCTTTCATTCCTAACGGTGTCCATTTCAGCTTGTCTCTCCCTTACCAGAGCCTTCCCTGTCCCAGAGGAATAAGCCTCTGCCCCGAGTCACAGCTGTTTCTTCAGCTTATGTGAGGCAGTCTCTCTCTGAAATTCTGTCTCCACAACTCATTGGCTGGAATGAAGTTTTCCATATTCTCTCTCCACTACTCATTGGCTGGAAAGAGGTTTTCCTTGGCCTGTTCTGTCCTGTTTAAAGTTTGGTGATTTGATCAAAATCTCCACTCCCTGATTCTTAAACAGTGCTGTGTCATTGCTCAGCTGGTAAAGATCACTTGTTTAGAGAGATCTTTTCATTTCACATTCACCTTAATATTCAGGGCATAAGCCATCTGCATGTCGTCCGCAACCCTACTCCTTGAGTCTGGTGGCAGATTCCTCTGTGGCCCAAGTGCTCTGGTAGGCGCCATCGATTCGGTCCTAATGGGATTGTCAAGTTCCGTGACTAGAGGAGAAGGCTGCACAGTTGCCTGTCTTGCAGTTTATGTGAAGTATACTAGTGACTTTCCTAAGGAGGAGTGGTGGGAGTGTTTGAGTCTGCATTTGAGCAAATCTCCGTGATTGCCAGAGGTGCTCATGTGGTGACTTTTCCTTTTCTGAGGAGACAGTTTTTTATTTTTTTTCTCATATGGGTTGACCAAGAGGGTCTGTGAAAGATGAGGCCTCTCTGAGTCAAATGCTTTGTTCCCATTTTCTGGTTATATTTTTTTTGCTCACAACTCAGTGGCACTTGCAAATGGAAGACTTGCTGAGGTAGCACCTGGCTGATTAGCAACTTTTGCTTGGTTCTCCACTCGCACACTGACCGTTAAATTACCTCCTATCATGCCTGGGTGGTGTGGCCACCGATGGGAGACCGGGCAGGTCACTTCAAGATGGCTGACATGTTCTGTGTTTTCCCGTAGCACGTCACATGTAACCAGGGCAGAGACTTTGACAGAGTACCGTGGGGTGACCTGGTAGTCTCGGGTCAGAGTGAGAGAAATTGGTGTTGTACTAAGATGTATGTTAATACATATATTATTTATACGAGCATTAGCCAATGCTATTGTTACCTCAGCACAAACCCAGGCCCCAAGATTGGCCTTGGGGTTTCTGCAAGCTTACTTTATCATGTTTCTCCCCACCCCCTCTTCGCTCATGAATAATTAAAAACTTAAATTACTTGCCATGTACAAAATTCATATGCTAGGGAAAATAGCTACATGAAAATTAATTTTCTGTTCTGTGAGACAGACAGGAAATCAATTAATCTTGATGTATTATTTTATGCAGAACAGGGTGCAAGGACCTACGGAGAGAATGGCTACAGCTGTTCTTGTTGGTCGGGCCATATATTATCGTTGGCGGCTTTGACAGCTTCTGAAGGAAATGGCTGAGGGGTATCAGACAGGTGACTCAACTGTAAAAATTTATTGGAGGATACAAACTGTTTCCAGGGGACCTGATATAAAGCTCACACTTGAGAACTGAAGTATTGAATGTTTTTGTGACTGAAGCAGCTTGTTGTCAATATTTATAGCTTTTCTCTTTGTTACATGTCCTATTTGTTTGATTAACTAGTCAGATGTTAGTGTCTGTTGGTAATTTATCTGTTGTGCCTTCTGTAGCATTTTTGATACATAAAGATTTACCACTAGATAAATAAGGCAGCTCACACAATGCAATATGCTAAATAAAATGACAGAGCTGTTTACAGCGTGTTACAAGTTTTATAACTCATGAGGTAGATCAGTAACTTTTGTTTACTGGTGTCGCTCCTAGTTGAAACATACCTCCGTGTATTAAATACTTGGGGGGGGGTAAACGAGGCTCCCTTAAATAAGCAGAGATTATAATCAACACATACCTCATGGTAAATCACTTAAGAGGCTCTATAAAAACGTTTATGTACAGCCATACATAATGCATACATTTCTGAAATAAAATAAAATAAATGCGTGCTTTTAGAATAGGCTGTAGTTACATTCCTTTCCCATGCCGTCGACATCAATTTCCCCTGGAGATGATGGAGGTGCGATGCTCAAACACATGCTGACGCGGACAAATGGGAGCTGGAGGCTGAGGGGCGGTGGCCTGGCAGGTGGCTTTCCTCCTGGGCGGCAGAGTGGCTGCTGGGAAGGCAGTGTGTGGCCACAACGTCCGCACGGCCATCATGGGAGGGTGGGGCAGTGCTGTCATGGCTCTTGTGACTCTGTTGGTGGAAGCTGACTTCTCATGGCCTTTTAGGGTGCCCTGTATATTGTGCAGATTTAGACACCCCTGAGTGTGTGTAGAGGATGCATCTCTTCCTTATTGCTTGGGGTGCTAGGAAGCACTTGGGTCACTGACCACCTAAGAAGCTGGCACAGAGCGTTCGGGCCCCCGTTCCTGCCCGGAGTGGAGAAGTCCTGAGTCCAGGAGTTCTCTAGGTCCCCGGCTCCTGCAGTTGCAGTGCTTCACATGGGGCCATCCTGACTCTTTGAGAGGCGTAATGGGAGCACCTCACACTGGCAGAGTACCATTGACCCTTTCGATGCCTGTCATGAATATTTATGGGAAATAAATGTGAGTCAGGATAAACAAACATTAACTATGTTTCGTAATTCCCAAGAGGAACTTCTCATATTTGGTTATTTTGGGCATGGGAGGCTCTGTAATAAATTACCACAAACTTAGTAGCTTAAAATAATACACATTTGTAGTCTGGATATTGGGAAAGCTGGGTGACTGGCTTTAGGGTCACCATGGTGACCATGGTGTCAGCCATGGTCCATTTTCTCCCGGGGCTCTGGCAGGTATCTGCTCCCAAGCCCTTTCAAGCTGTTAGCAGAATAGCCCGCCAGATGCTTGGAAGACTAGGCTCCCACTTCCTGGCTGGTCATAGGCTGGCTTGCTTCCTGCTCAGAGAGGTCACTCACAGGCCCTTTCCAGTGGCCTTGCCCATCTTCAGTGAGCAGCAGGACATCACTTTCATACTGACTCCTCCTTAGCTTTGGGTCTCTCTGGTTACCCTCTCTGCTGTCAGTCAGAGAAATATCTCTGCTTTTTAATAGAAAAGGAGGGCTCAGCTGGACACAGTGGTGCCATGCTATTCAGGTGGCCGAGGGAGGAGTTTCAAGTTCAAGGCCAGCCTGGGAAATGCAGTGAGACCCTGTCTCCAAATAACAAATGAGAAGGGCTGGAGATGTAGCTCAGTAGAACTCAGTTTACTTAGCATGAGCGAGACCCTGGATTCAACCTCCAAGAAAAACAAAAGAGGTCCGTATGGCAAGACTAGGTTTACCAAGATAATCTCCATATCTTATGGAAAGATCCCATTTGACATGTAACAGCACAATTATGAAAGTAGCACAAGGGGAAAAATTCCTAATTCCTATCTTTTCCTCACTATCCCATAACTTGGCATGAAGTGAAATAGCTCGAGGTAGATAATGCCAACAAGCACACCCTAAGTCCCACCCTATGCCCACTCTTGCTGAAATAGATTGATTGAATTTTTGCCCCCCCCCCCATAATGAAAGCTTCAGTCTCAATGTGTTGGTATTAGGAAATGAGGGTCTCTGGGAAATGATTAGGTCATAGGGTGGGGCCCTCATGTACGGGCTTTGTGCCCTTAACAGAAACCCTAGAGAACTGTTGGGTACTTTTTGCACATTGCGAAGATAACAGCAACAAGCCATCTATCAACAGCTGGGAAGAGAGCCCTCACCACAACCGAACATGCTAACATCCTGGCTTTTGATTTCCAGCTTTCAGAGTTGAGATATAACTTTTTATTATTGACAAGCCACCTAGTCTATGGTATTTTGTCATAGTATCTGAACCAAGTAAGGTGCAATCACGTACTGTAACAATGCTTCCCTCAACGAGGTGCCAAATACACCACAGTTGTCCCATAAGACTATGCCATCTAGTGACATCGTGCCCCCCTTAGGCTGGGTAACTACGCTGTGTGATGTTCACACCATGATGGTGTTGCCTAATGATACATTTCTCACAATGAATCCCTGTCTTTGACACGTGACTGACTGTGCTTATATTCTAGAGAGAGGAAGAAGCATCCCTGTGAAAAAGGTACTTTGCTCTGTCCATCTGCAGCACAACTTTTCATGCTTACACCATTGGTTCATTAAGCTATCTAGCCACTTGAGGGCGGGTGCTAAGTTAAATGGAAGTTGAATAGGAAAGGAAAAGTCCGAGGGGTTGAAATGGGCAAGAGAAGCTTCAGGAGAGGAAATGGTTGGGAAGTGTTGGAGGCGGCACACCGTGAGAGACAAGTGGAGAGGAGAGGGCCAAGCCAGACTCGGGAAGTCGAGGTAAGCTGTAGCATAGGCTCTTCCCCCAACTTTTGAGTGGGTGTGGAAGTGAGTGGGAGAAGCACTGTGAGAAATAAATAGGCACTGATGACAAGACACCTGGGACAAAGGTTTTTTTAATTTTAATGTCCCCTCCCACCCCTCGCTCCTTACCCCTCAGCACCAGGGACTGAACTCAGGACCTTGTGCTTGGCAGGCAGGTGCAGTGCCACTGAGCTATAATCCCCAGCTGGGAGGTTTTGAAATCATCTAGTTTCCTGTTTGAATAGAACCCTCTTAGATTTCCATTCTCTGTCTCTACTTGCCATAAGCCTATGCTGGGGGCCATTCATTCTTTGGGTACAGGTAGATCATCCTGGGTACAGGTAAGACAGTGCTGTAAATTCTGTAGCAAAGGTCTAGAGCCCAGAGTGCATATTGTATTACAGTCACACATAGGTAGCGTTAAGAAAGAGCAAGCTTAGATAGTACTGCAGACCAGTTCAGTCAAGGTGGCTGCGGATGGGGCTCAACAACAGGGATTTCATTCTTGTGTTCTAAGTGATTTTGCTACCACTGAGCCAGAGCCAGACTGCTTACTATATGATCAGTATGGACGGACCAACTCATCGTGGGTTCATTGACTATGGGGACAAAGGAGGGCCCTGAAAGGAAACTCAGGGAGGGTCTGTGTGGAGAATGAGGAGCAGCCGTCTGTGGACTTAGGATAGAGGAGGCTGGAAGTGTGGGCGGAAATGAACACGGTTGCACTTGTGGAAAGATCAGTGCCACGGGGGCTTTGTCCTGATTCTGCCGACCTTCCCCCTGGTTAATCCGAATTACTGAGGTTCAACTCTGTGTTCAGTTTCTCTGACACTCGCTTTGATTTCTCTCAGAAGTCGGGTGTGTGTTTATTCTCCTGGCAGCTCAGCGTACACAACGCTGGCAGGGCAGTTGGCTGGGATGAGTCCCGGGTCCTCCGAGAGCCGCTTCCTGTTTGGTCTGGTAACTCCTAAGCCTGCCTTTCTCTCCTGCAGTCTGCAGTTGTGGAAATAGGCAGTATTTGAAGTTTGGAGGAGATCAATTTTTCATCCTTTCCTTAGCGAGATAAAGAATATTTCAAACACCACCGGAGACCAAAAGGCTCTGAGAAGTTTTGAAATAGTCTGGAAAAGAGGCTCCTTGCTTCACAATTCGTCTTCCCCCTTTCATTGTTGCAGTTAATTAAAAAAATTATAATACAGAAGGACAGATGAGGCAAATATTTGGAGCAATGTAAAGAAATGGACTCATTTAAAAACCGACTCTAAGCGAGTCTGGAGATCCCAGTTTGAACTCATTATGACCGTTTAGTAAAATAAAGCAAACTCGATGTGTTCTTCCTGCCAGAGAGGCGACAGAGGAAGACTGAACTCCGGCACTATCGTTAATGAAAACTCTGGCCAACACCCCCCCCCAAACCCCCCAGTCCAAAGAAAAAATGGAACATTTTTAGGCCCAAGTTTCACAGATGTTAAGCATTTGGTGATATTACTTAGGAGGTTTCTTGAGCTACATGAAAGTTAAGCCACTAGGGTGTTGAACAGTTAGGCCCCATAATAAAATATACATGAAAGGGACTGTGAGACATTGGCTGTTCTGTGTTGGTGACAATTAGGTCAGTATTATTATTTTTCTATGATACATATCCTAGACACATCTATGGGAGCTTTTTAGGGCATTTTGAATAGAAGCAGAGGAGAGGCGGTTGGTAATTTGTCTGGTTGCCTTTGGCAGGTGGACATAACTTAACAATACCCGTCAAATATGACAAATTGTTTCAGAGTTACATAAGGGCCTTCATAAGATCACATCTGTTCACATATCCTCCTTAACCACCGAGCCTGATTCAGAGAATTTTCATACTAGTACAGTATTGTTGTTTAAATATTTAGAGGGATCTAGACATGCATCATAAAAGAATAGGCTCTTGTGTATAGAAACACAGTCCTTTTTATTCTGCCTGTTTTTGCTTTCATGGGCTTCGCATCATTCTCTGTACTTCGGTGAACCACATGTTGCTTTCTAGAGCCAGGAAACATATTTCATTCCATGCCGGAGTTCAAGTTTCAGAGCTAGAAGGGGCCTTGGAGAGCGACCCACTGGCCCAGCTGCCCTCCCTGTTGGGGCAGAAATCTGAGATGGACACAGAGTAAAGGACTTGTTTAGGGTTTCTCACCCCATTAGTGGCAGGGCAAGAATTAAGGCTTAGATCTGCCAATTTGTAGGGCAGTGATCCTTCTATTCTGCTAGATGTGCCTCCGGGGCCTGAAAACATGGCCGTGGAGGCGGTACTCACGTGTCAGTGTTTCTGGCCTCTGCAGCCCTTTCAGAGGATGTCCCCGGCCCTGGGGTAACCAGAGTCTTTGTCAGGTATTCACATTCAGAGCCAGGTCCTTTCCATTCTTGGGACACACACCTGCACCATGCCCTTTGTTTGCCAGTGTGTCTTCTGTCACCTCTGGCCCTTGTGAACAGGCTGGTCTCACTCCTGTCCTGACCACACCCTCTGCTTCCTGTGCCTGTCGCCTCAGGGCCGTTCATGTGTGGCATGAGTTCCATTTATTCAAGTTTTTCCAACCTGGAGTGATTTATTAGGTTGCATTCTATGAAAATGCCATTTTGTAGGTCAAAAAGGTCAGCTATTGACAACTTTTATAAGATACAGCCGGAAGGTCATCTTTTTAAAACCCTTATGCCCTTTGTTGACATTTTTTCTCATCTTTAAAAAATTTTGTTTGCAACCGACATATCATAATGGTATGTACCAATGAAGCCACCTTATCAGGAGAAGGAGTAAGTGCCAGTGTGGGGTTGGGTGCAGAGAGCAGCCAATGATGAGAATATACTACTTTATCAGAGATTAGCTCAAACAGAGGATTTTGAATGTTCTCAACACTCCTGATGAATGCCAGAGGTGATGGGTATGCTAATTATCGACATCTTTTATTCGGCTCCGTCATATAAAATCAGAGTAAAATTCATATTATATAGTATGTAAATGTGAATGGGGGTGAAGTTCATATAAAATAATTGGCTTCTTTTTTAAAAATTTAAAGTCATTACTAACTATATTGCAAACACTGTAATTTGTATCCTTTAGCTTTCATCTTGCTGTTCCTTTTTTAGAATACAATTTTTAAAAAAAACCTTCCATTTTGGAAAAATGTTCAGTTTACAGAAAAGATAAAGTGGTAACACAGAGTATTCCTGGATATTCCTAACCTAGTTTCTCTTTCTCCTACTGTTATCATTTCACATCACTCTGGTGCCATTTGTCAAGTGTAAGAGAACAACACTGAAGCGTTACTATTAACTAGAACTCCAGACTTGATTTCGATCCCATCAGTTTTTCCATTAATGTCCGTTTTCTGTTCCAGCGTCCACTCCAGAGCCTGCCCAGGGTACCACAGTGCAGCGGTTGTCATGTCTCTTTAGTCTCTGTTGGTCTGTGACGATTCAGCCTTCCCTGGTTTTCATGTCCTTGACAGTTGTGAGGACCATTGGTCAGGTGTTTTGTAGAAGGTGCTTCAATTTGAGTTTTTCTGAGATGTTTCTTTGTGATTTGGTGAAGGCTATGGCTTTGGGTGACTGGCGTGGCAAGGTGTTGCCATGGCATAGTTGGAAGCAGTGGAGGAGATCAAGCTGGCTTCTCACGGGTGATGTCAACCTCTGTCCTTTGGTCACTGTGATTGTTTGCTGGGTTTCTCCACTTAGCTCTCTCCTCTTTTCCTGTTAGCTTCTCACCGGCAGCTGATGAATGGCTCTTCCCTTGGAACAGGACCAAGTTTGTGTCTTTCTTTGTACTTCATGCCATGCCATGTTTAATACAGCGTAGACTGCGCAGAAGTTAGTTGAGAGGACATTAAAATAAATAATTTCATTTCAGGCTGGTTTAAACAACAAAAACCATAAGATTTCCATCTCATTGAATTCTTCTCACAACTAGTTTGGTGGTCTTGGTTTACTGAACTTCAAGGGTAGATTGTAAAACTACTGAAAAGTGTTCAGTCCAAACTATCACAAAGAAAGGATTATCTGCTGTCTCTGCTAAGATTGGAGCTTCTAGTCCTGGAATGAGGGGAACTTGAGTATAAAACAGAGACAGAGGCTCACACAGCCTTTGTGGCTTTTGCTGACCTGGTCTCTTACAAATACTTGTTGGATGATAGTAGAGCTAAGATGTAGCTTAAAGGGTTCAAAGTGGTCCCAAAAATTTATTTGGTGAACTAATTTTATTTTATTATCATAAGAATCATTTTCTAAATATAAGTTAACCCATTATCCAAATATATGGAATTTTTTTTTTTTTTTTTTTTTAGGTTTTTTGAGACAGGGTCTCGCTTTGTGGTTCAGGCTGGCCCTGAGCTCAGCCTCCAACTCACATCACTGCAATCTTGCTGCCTCTGCCTCCTGAGTGCTGTGATTACAGGCGTGAGCCACCACGCCGGGCACTGTGAGATGTGGTACTGATTGCTGCTGGGCGTGAGTCTCCATGCCCAGTATTGTATGTGGTTACTGAGGATTGAACCTGGGTCCTTGCGCTTGTAAGATGGGCACTGGAACCATTGAGCTAAATCCCCGGCCTCTCTGGAATCTTAAATGTTACAAAATATGAAACTTTTTGAGTGGTAACACAAGACCACAAATGGAAAATTTCACACCTTGAACCTGTATTTCAGGAACAAAAGTATTGAAAATATTGTATAAAATTATCTTTAGGCTATGTGAATGTGAAACAGATTAATTTTGTGCTTAGACTTAGGCCCCATTCCCAATATATCTCATTAAGAGACACATGTATATGTAAATATCTCATATAGATACATATATATGCAAATATTCCCAAATTCAAAAATCAGAAATCTGAAATAGAGTCTCAAGCAATTTGGATAAGGAACACTCACTCTGTAGCTCTTAACTGTGCAGGTGGACTGTAGGGCATGGTACAGAGTACCTTCCTGGAGGGAGGCTTATAGTTTAAATGGCTCTTTTGAATATAGAATAAAATTAAGGTATACCTTAAAGGAAAAAGAGGGAAAGATAAATTTCATTAGCATTAAAAACTAAATGTTTTGGTAGTGAGAGAAAAGAAAAAGAGGGAAGAATTATTTTACAAATGTCTTTAACTGAGAACTCATGGTGAGTCTTAAAGGATTTAATCCTTTCTCCTATGTTTGGAAAATTTATATTCCATTACAGTTTGACTTGGGTTCTAAAGGTATGTTTAGGTATTAGAATCGCTTGATTTATTTTTCTATTTGAAGAAGCTTTTTTTAAAAAAAAAACTTAATCTTTTTTTTTTAATAGGAGGAAAACAACTTTTCAGGAGTATAAATGAGTTCATACTAGTTTTTCAGCTGGAGAGTCTCATGATAGCTACACTTGCTTTATGTTTTATTATGTAATTTAATTTTTCATATCTTTCTTTTATTAGCTGTAAGGTTGGTTTAGAAAAAATAATTAGATTACGAGGTTAAGCTGCAGTTAAGATAAAAATGACAGTTCAATAAAAATGTTCAATATAATTCCTATCTTCTAAAATAAAATATAGCCACTAAGAGATTTAATTATAGTATTATTCAAATAAATTTTGCCTCTACATTGAAAACACTCAAGAATGAAACTCCAAGAAAGATACTTGATTAACAAGAAGACAGTAATATGATACATTAAATCATAATTTCTAAAATATGATAGAGACCATATTGAGAACAGGAAGAAATAATACAACAGAGCAACTCCCCCTGAAGAGGAAAACTGGGGTTACTCAAATTACCACCATGGTGAGGACCCCAGGCTTGGACTCAGTTTCTGTGTGTTACACTGAAAGTTTTCCCCTTTTCAACAATCCTGGGATGCTATATTCCTTTGCTTAAAATGTCTGAAAATCGCTACCAGAGATTTCACAGTTGGAGGGCCCTCAAATCATAAAAGTAGAGGAACCATCTCCCCGATTATTTGTATGACCTAAGAAGAAAGAGAAGCCACTGGGAGTTGCTTTCTCAGTCTCACTGTATAGACTATAAGTCTTCAGAGCCCCACCTAGTGTAGACTGCACTGCACTGAATTATTATTCCGATTGAATCTTTCAACCTGTTTAAACAAAGAGTATTTTTTAGTAAAATGTGAATTCTATTTCAAGAGTCAGTTTCCCTATGCTTTAGGCCTATTTTAAAAATCTTCTACTCCCATTCCTTTCTGCATAGCCGACCATCTTCAATATTTTAAACTGTTTTTGCTGTCTATCTATTGTCCTACCTACTTGTTTAAACAATTAGACATCAAATTTGTTTTACTTTTATATAACTAATTATATATTCTCTTGCCTGCTAGTTATTCCTAAAGTCCAGTTACAGACATTTCATTTATTCAGAAGACATTTAAGGCCACCCCCTGTGCTTTTCCTCCCTTGTCAGCTTGGGGCAGCAGTTGTGGTCCAGTCATGGACCAGCTCAGGCTGTTACCTGGTCATTTAGGATTTGTGTTCCTGGAGCCAGTGCTGTTCAGGCTGGGAGTTGCAGCATTCTAGTGAGTGGTAAAGTCAATGGAGTGATATGTAACTCATATTATAGAAACAGGATGGAATAGGAAATTTCAGAGTTCAATTTTCAAAATATTCAATATAACTTCTATCTTCTCAAAGGAAATATAACCTCTAAGAGGTTTAATAATGATACATAATTAGGATAAATATTTGATGGAGCTTTCAAATTAGATATATTTGCACACTACAAATAGACATATATGTGTTTGTACATGTATTGGGGTTGGATATCTATATTAGGTAGAATTTATGAAATTGTTTCTTTGGTTAAAAACAAAACAAAGCAATAGGTATGTAAAGATATATGTATCCATTCACATAGTGATACACGTATGGACATATTTTTTCTGGGTCCCTGTATAAACTATATTAAGTTGAATATATAGAGTTATTTCTTTGGTTATGAACACAGTCAAATAAGAGAACTTCATGTGGTTTAACTGCTTGTATCTTCTTGTGGATCATGCACAAAAAATTTGAGAGAAATTCAAATAATTTCAGTTGCCTTCCATCAGAACAGTGAACATTGTTTTTTCTTGGTTAAATTTCAGCTATCCAGTAAGGATTGTAATTATATCTACCTCAGAGAATATGAGGATTAAATTACTTAGTAGGACCCTTGTTTATAGTAAGTACCAAGTAAATATTCGCTTCTGTAAGCCTCACTGACACCATTCTCCTTCTCTCTCCTGATCTTTGTTTCCCCTTTAACCTTAAAACATCTTTTATAGACATACCCCCATTATGAAATCCATGGCTTCTGTCTTCCTGTGGGTCACACACTCTGGTCTTCAGTTCCAGAGTGGCAAGACATCAACGGAGGGCTCCAGGATTTGTGTTGAAAGAGCGTTTCCTGAAGTAGGATGTCTGGTGCACAGCAAAGACAGCGTGGACTCGTACCTTTTCTGTTCTCTTTTCATTCTTCATGTTCTGTCAGGAGAAAGTGCAGCTATTTGCTATCCTTAGTATCTTATATCTTAATATCAAGTATTAAGAAAAAACCCAGATGATCCCTTTGGAGAGCCTGAATAGTCAATAAAGAATACTTACAACTTAAGAATTTTGTTTTCATGTTACTTGTATATATGAGTCCTTTGGCCAGCGGTAACTGACATTGGCTTTCTTTTGGGGGTGATATAAAGTAGGTTTTAAATGCAAATTTGTTGACATTAGGATATCCAGGAAATAGTGTATGTGGCATAGTTGGGTACTGTAAAGTCATGAAGATGTACACCTGTGACTTTGATTTAGGCTATTCTCATTTACTACCAAATGAGGTGCAGAGAGATTATCAAATTGAACCAGGGAGAGTTAGAGAGCTGGGACCAGAGCCCAGGTCTTGAGCATGTTCTCTTATCTCTCTCTCTAACCATTTGATTAGCATTCACACCCCGGGATCAAGTCAGAGGAAGCCTGGACCAAAATCACATGCTGCTTCTGAGGTGCATTTGATTACGGGTTTGTTGCTTCTGGGTTTACTTTGGGTCCATTCATTCCTTCATTTCTGCAATGAGTTACAGACTGAGTTATGTCATAGTAGATACTTTCGGTTTGTGGATACCATTGGTCTGACTTACCATACCTGTGATTGTCTTGTGGTCGGATTCTTCTTCCTCAAGCTTTGAGTTATTCTTTGCTGTTGGGAGTGGCCTGACCTTGTATCTGACTCAGACAGGAGAAGAGCATCATGCTATGTAATAACTGGCTGCAGAATGGAATATGCACTTGGCACCTCTGTCCCCCCATATGTAAAATAGTTTTGTGAGGTAGATCACCTCCTGGGAGGCTGTTCATCTTTACAACCTAATAAAGCTGTGATTTCATTGATCCACTTGTTCTGCAGACACTTATTGAACCCCTGCAAGGCCGGCATGTGGACTGGCTGAAAGTGCTGAGAAAGTGGCACTGGGGAAGCCTGTGGGCACCCTACTCCTGGGAACTTGAACTCTCACAGAGAGAGACAGAGGCTAAATATGTCAACAAATAAATGAGATAATTCCCCATGGCTTTGAAAAGTGGAGTGGTGGAGTAGACAGGGGCTTGGAGGAAGAGGGAGATCTGATTTTCTTTGATAAATGTGCTGGAAAGTCTTCTCCTGGAAGTTTTCTCTTGAGCCGAGAGCTGAATAGGAGGCGCCTGCTGAGAGATGTTCGGGCTGGGTGGGTTTAGGTGGAAGAACAGCATGTGTGGAGAGACGTGGCAAGTTCAAGGCAGGGAAAAGGGTGCTGATGTGCTGGCCAAGGCAGTGGGGGTCAGAATGTCCATAGGAAGAGATTGGTCAGGGCCGTCTCATGGTGATGTTGAACCCAGTAATGACATGAGATTTTATTCCAAGGGTGATGAGAAACCAGTGAAGCCAATGACAAGTTGTAAGTTATGGGATGGTAGAATCTGATTTGTGTTTTTCCAGGGAACGCTGCCTACCTACCGGATGGAAGTTAGGCCAGGAAGAATGGAAGCTGATGTGTGTGTGCTCACGTGGGGGAAGGTCCTACTTGCTGCAGTTTGCAGGGTACATGTGGTGTGAACCAGGGAGTGGGCAGTAAAGATGTGAGGAAGTAGACTCAGGCTGTATTTTTGAGATAGCCTCTGCATTTGCTGCTAGACTGGCTACAGGATTGAAATAAAGAGAGGAATCCAAGATGAGACTTAGAATGTGATTTATGGCTTTGGGAGGACAAAGCTCCACTTGTCCTTGATGACACCCTTGTGCTGTCATCTTGCTTGGATCTTATCCCTCCTCTCATGCACATGGCTGCTTCAAGCCTTCCCAGGGAAGAAAAAATCCTCCTGTGCCTTGTGAAAGACTCAAATTCTCTCTTTCTTTGACCTGCATCCCACATGCTGTACTTATGCCTAGGTTGTGCCCTCTGGAGACATAGTCCTTGTGGGCAGGGCAGATGGTGCTATTAATTCCCGCCTCTCTTACGAGAATTGATGGCTTGCAGCCAGGATGCCATGTTGATATTTATGACCAATTTCAATGAAGGGTGCATGTTCTCAGAAAACGTATTCTGTTTTCCAAGGAAAAGTTGAAAGCAGGCTTAGCAGGGGCTATTTTTTTTCCTTTTCATTTTCCCAACATATAATACAAGTTGCATTACAATAAATTCAGTCAGTTCAAATGTTTTTCATCTGAAAAATTGAATACATTCTTTTTTTTTCCGCCTAACTGCAAGGGGTGAACTTTTATATTTTTATGGTCTTTGTTGTTTTTACTTGTCACAGTTGCTGGTATTAGTTCACTAGTAAGTAATGACTTTTCTGTATTGGGAAAGACAGATGACTTATTAGATGTCAGAGGCCATCTGAAACATTTTCAACTCAGCATTTTTAATAGCTGTTCTTTCTTTGATTTGCTTTTCCCTCGGCTTCCGTCATTCAGCTAGAATGCATTTCTTCCTCCCTCCCACTCATTTTCTTCTCTTTCTTGGTCGCCACCTGTTCTGTGTTGTTTGCAGGTTTTTGTTACATCCTCACATTCATCTAGTGTCCATGGGAGGCGCTGATGACTCTTGGGTAACTTTTCTTGTTGTAGTGCTCTGTGGATTTCCCCTGGGAACGT
>PVIR01018297.1:0-33249 GCA_004026965.1 Petromus typicus | reverse complement strand
AATTATCTTTATTGGTACATTAAATATACACATCATGATTGCACTCCATAATGGGGATTTGTACCAGTATAAGACACAACTTAATTCTCATTTTTTCCCATAGCCCCACCCACCCTACCACCCCCCCATATATATAAAATTTGTTTCCTTACTTTTTTGTTACAATCTCAACATTGTCCCCTTTCACCTTTTTTTTTTTTTTTTTTTTTTTTTTGAGACAGGGTCTCGCTTTGTAGTTCAGGCTGCCACCCCCTAGCTCAGCCTCAAACTCACATCACAGCAATCCTCCTGCCTCTGCCTCCCGAGTGCTGGGATTACAGGCGTGGGCCACCATGCCTAGCACTGTGGTATATGGTACTGATTGCTGCTGGGGTGAGTCTCCATGCCCAGTGTTGTATGTGGTTACCAGGGATGAACCCGGGTCCTTGCGCCTGCAAGACAGGCGCTGGAACCACTCAGCTAAATACCTGGCCCCAGTTGCACTTTCTTAATAACTACTTTTTAAAAAATCAACTTACTATATACTTTACATTTTGTTAAATATAGTTCCTATTGACATAGAAACAATTATAGCTTTCATTTACTAATTATAATTTTGAGACCTAATTCTCAAAGTTGTCATATTTAAAGGTTAAACAGACAACACAATGAAATTTTTAACTATTTGTATGTCATTTTGAAAGTATAATGTTTTATAACAATGTTTTTCATTTATTCATTGTCTTCATTACTTGTGATCATATTGTTTTTCAATATAGGCACAAGCCTTCCACTCACACAAAACAGTTGTTTTTTAAAAGCAGTAATTACTTCTTTTCCTTTTATATCTCTTGTAAATAATGCTTTTAGTTTTTTTTACGAGAGTCTCGCTTTGTAGTTCAGGTTGGCCCTGAACTCACTACGTACCCCAGGCTAGCCTCGAACTCTTGACAATCCTCCTGCTTCTGCCTCCTGAATGCTGGAATTGCAGGTGTGTACCACCACGCCCCGCAACTAAGCTTTTCTTAAAAACATGACCTTAAAGTGTTGTCTATTGCATAAAGCAGTTGATATTTACTGTAAAGTGAAAATTCCTTCTACTATATGTAAAGTGGACCAAGAAGATTTCTGTATGTTCTTAGTATGCATTGCTAGCTAATAAAATCTTCTGTGAACAAGGAAGAAAAAGACTTGTCTTAGTTTTGAATTTCAGAATACAGTATAGGCAATCTGTTATAAATCGTTATTTAGACCTTAAAATTATTTCTTCTTTACAGAAGTTATTATTAAATGGACAGTAAAGTCACAAGTAAAAATTTAGAAAGCCTATTCAACAGGAACCTAACTGTGTACAGTGACATTTCTACAGCAAAAGTCAGTCTCCCCAAACAAACCAAAGGAAACTAAGAATACAAAGGATTGCACTGCTCAGGGGTCAGGGAATGACTGACTCATTCTAGTACCATAAAGGTGAAGCCTGAAGTATATTAGAAGGGATAAATCAAAAGGTAATGTGGTAATTATTTCACTAACATTTACTGAGCACTTACCATGTGCCTGGCATTTTGATTACCACTTAACTGAGATGGTCTCACTAATCCTGACAACTACTCAATGAGGTAATTCTCAGCATAAAGGTACAGAGAGATGTAGTGGATGTGAAGGGGAAAGGACTCCTGAAGGTTAGTAGCTATGCTAGAAGCAAGACTCCCTATGGCTACACAACATGAAAAACTAAGTCATGCATGACTACAGGTAGAAAATGATCTTATCTATAAATTGACTAAACGAACAGTGACACAAATTAATGAAGAAAACCTATTAAATAAAAAATTTAAAACTCAATAACCATGTAAAATGATCATTTGAACACCAGTGCTATTTCCCATTCTTTTTCTTTTTAATTGTGTGTGTGCATATGGTATTAGGATTCAACTTAGTAACTTACATGTGTTAGGCAAGCCCTTATGCCCTCTTCTTTCTTTCTCAATTTTGAGACAAGGTCTTACTAAATTGTACAGGATGAACTTGAACTCAAAATCTTTCTGTCCACCCTTTTGAGCAGCTAGGATTAATAAGTATGCACCACCACATCAGGTTATCTTCCCTTTCTTTGATCAACACTGGGAATCTCTCCTAGTTTGCATCAATTCTTTTAGAGTCCTGCAATGGCTAAAGAGGTCATTTTTAAAATTAACATCAAACCGTTCTTACACTAATGTAAGCTATCTTATGAACACTTTATTTTCAGATATTAGTAAGTCATATGTATTATATACTTTCATATACCACTTTGGGATTTCTACAGTGAAGACTGGTTATATCTCAGGCATTTTATAGGTTGGGGATATATGTTTCACCTTAGCAGCTGGAGATTTGTTCATTACTGCAGTCAAAGCCTGAATGGTTGATACAGCCAAATAATCCAACTGTCCCTGAAACACCTACCAAAGGAGAAAATAAAAGTTAACAAATATAATTAAGATTTTTATTCAGTTAGGAAACCTTTTCCTGAAAACCTGCAAAACAACACCTAACATGCATTTCAATCTTCTAATTAAATGGATTTCTGAAGTGGTGTAACCTGCAAGAGAAATTATCTACTTAACAGAAGATAAGCCATGTGTCAAAAAGGGAAAGGCAGCATTCACTTCTACCATTCAATATTTTGAGGAAAAGAAATAAAAACAAAACAACAAACTTAACACATGCTTTTCAAAAATAATGGACAATCTCAAGAGGAAGGGAGGGAGGTCTAAAATTAGATATTTTATTGTTTCAATTTCCAATCAAATCATACTTGAACCATCTAGCCTTAAATTCCATTAGTATATACAATAAGATAGATAAAGTAATTTTTAGTTTCCAAACTCTAACCAAACTGAAATGGTATGCATATATATAAATTAATCATCATCATTTAGAAATCAACATTAAAACACATGAAATGCTCATAAATACATATGTAGTTTTTAAATGAAATGCTAATTTTAGGCAGATACAGTGTGATCTGAAACATTGTTCATGTGTTTGAAAAGGCAACCTTCAATACCAAAGATTTTAAGAAAGAATTAAAAACTAGCTCCATTTTGTCTCTCACTGTGCAAGTTTCACACACAAGAGATATATTAAATTTCAAGGCAGTGCACTTACAGAAAAACCCCAAAACTAACAACAACAATGTTAAAAAACTGAACAAGACTATTATATCATGAAAGCACAGAATGCAGGCCAGAAAGCTATAAAAACAAACAGTCCCCAAAATTGGCTTTCAGGAATATATAATTACAGCTTGAAAGTCGCCATTTCACAAACAGGGTTTTCCACTCTTTCCAACAAAACAGATTTGAGTACAAAGGGAACTGCTTAGATCTTTGCAATCTAATTTCTATTATTCTTAAGATTACTTAATTTAGAATCCTGGTTTTTGTTATATTATAAACTTTGTACAAAAAATTACTGTATTAAACATTCTGCATGTAGAATTTCATATAAATAGAATTTGTGCTACATCTTGTCCAAGATGAGTAAGTCAAAAAGACCTCATTGTATCTACACCATTTGGAATTGTAACACAAATTTCTATTAAGCAATTGTTTTATTAATTCACATAAAAAGGCCTTACCAGGAACTTCACATTCAGAAAAATCTAAAATAGTATCACACCCTGAGTTGGTATTTCACATCCAGACTATTCTGGATAGTATAGAATAGAACAGACTCCTTTATAATTCCATGAACCTGAACATTAAGATCATGCTAATGAAAGTAAACTCACTCATGGCATTTTAGGCAAGAAAAAAAAAATTTTTTTTTTAAAAAGTATCCCTCTGTGTAGTTCAGGCCTTCAACTTATTCATGATCTTCCTCCTTTAACCTCTTGAAATCTGGCATTATAGGTGAATACTACCATGCCCAACTACCTAGCAATTTTTAAAGAAAGAACTAATTTAATGTGCAACGATAAGTAATATTACCATTTCTACTTTATTATACCTATAAAGTTGAAATTTTAGAATAGAAAAAGTAAATTTTAAATAAATTAAAATTAAAAATTTCCCTTCCTCCAAGATTTGGGTTGTCCATTAAATTATAATTATTACTTGTCAATAAGAAGCAAAGAATCAAGTTATTAAAAATAAATAATATATATTCACAAACAAAGCCCTAAATCCCAATACACCACAGTGCTTAGAAAAGGAAGCCCCAAAATATAAGTCACCATCAAGTGACCTTGACATTGGAATCCCATTCCTGTACTTTGTATCTCCTCTAACTGAACAGAACACCACACACAAATGGAATGGCGTTATCTTATCATGCACTAAATTTCATCCTTTAGATGAAAGCTATTTATAATTTTAATTTATAAATAATTTTCAAAAATAACTAATGAATATTAGAATTAGATGTTTATAAATATTTTAAGAAGAAGAAAAGTACAGAAATAGTTACTCCCATTGACTGATTTTGGGCTTTGGCTGAAACAAGATGCAGGCTTTGTAGATACCTGGTCCTCATTCATTTCTGTCAGTAATTTGTTGGCAAGGTCTTTCTCGCTCTTGTCTGCCACCTTACTGTTAGCATTTAAAAATAGCTGTTCAAAACAGAGACAAGAATAATGGGGAAAGAATATTAAATTGTTACAGGGTATATATAAGCAAGGAGTAGCCTAAATGGATTTCCACACCTTTTGAAAACAAACCAAGAATCCCCCTGAAATATATTCCTTCTATAAACTGAACATTATTTGCTTTTTGGATTATAAACTTGTATTAATTTATATACTATATAGTTTGCTATAGATATATTTCAAACTCAAAGTTATTAAAAAAAGAAAAAGCAGCAATGGTTAAAAGTAGTCACTAGATCTATATTCTTAAACAATCAACAGAGAGTATCTCAGAGAAACAAAGTTGCCACTGAGAGACTAAAGAGACTGTAATAGGCAATGCACTTGAGTTTGCGGAATGATATTAAGCTAACTTTTCAAAAGGTTCTTTCCAGAAACAGGTCTGAGCCTCTAACAGACTAACATGTGTTCTGCAAGGGATGTCAGTGTGCAGCATTCCCAAATTTATCTGCCTGCACATTTTGTTAAAATATTGTTTAAAGATTGTCTCTGATCTTATCAAGAGCTGAACTTAATTTACACTAGTTTGTATTCTGGAAAAGGAGACTAGGATTATCTCTGGCACATATGGGGAATATCTTCATCAAGTATTTCAGTTTCAGTATACAAAATTTGGCATCCCAAAAGGTCTTGGCGCTGCCATACTTTGGATAAAGAGAAGGATAATTGAAACAAAAGTGAAAAGAAGAGACAGACTTACGAAGAAATATATTAAGAAGATCTTGAAAGGGAAGTTCCTAGGAAATTCTCTCATTTCACAAGGGAGGTTCAGTTACATGCTAAAATAATATAAAAATGCTCTAGGTAGAAGTACTACTGTACAATACATGTAAAACTTAATAGAAAAATGGGCTCTGAAATGAGACTAGTTTTATGTTTATTTATTTTTTTTAAAAAATTGAATTCTTCATTGGTACATTTTATATACACATCACGATTGCACTCAATGTTGGGAATCTGTACCACCAGTCTATGACATGAGTTAATTCTCATTTTTTATCCATTTCCCTTCCCACCCTACAACTCCCCCACCCCTTATATACATATGCTTTCTTTTTTATTAAGACCATATTTTCTCTTTCCTTTCATTAGTTTCCCCTACTTCTTTCCCTTTGAATATTTTCTATTTCATAAAACCTACCATACATTCTAGAAGTAATTTACATCTTCAGATTCTCACACCAGAGAGACCTAGTTTTGAATCTTGTTTTGCTATTTCTTGGCTGTGAGTCTGAAGAAAAACCATTCAATTACTTCAATTTTGTTTTCTCAAAAAAAGGGAAAAGTAATCAAATAGCTGTAAAATTAAATGACTAAAAGAATTCTAATTTTGTGCACATAGTATCCGGAACATAAAAGAAACTTAACAAAGCAAGCTGATGATTCTTAATGCTGCAAAAAGAAAGATAAATAAAAGTTGTCATTATCAGCAAAGATTTTTTAAATCACAGTATTTCATATACTGAGGTGCAAGGTAACAAGAATGCTTAGGCAAAGTTGACCAAAGTTGCAGGCATCCTAATCTGTGTAAGCACAATGTAATGCTGAGTGTCGTAATCAACTAAAAGATGCATTTATCAGAAAATATCCTCATTGTCATGGGACATGGGACTATATTAACTCATCAAGCTAGACAATTATGACTAATAGTTTTGTAAAATGCATTAATTGTATGGGAACCACATCATGTCCTAGACATTATCCTATAATGTACAGTTAACAGGTGCCTGATGCATGTGATGTGTTGACTTTGTCAGTGAATTTGTCTGTAGAGCTGATAAAGGCTACTCTGTTTTTTTTTTTTTTTTTTACAACAACAAAAATGTTTCACAGACACTGCAGTTATGCTGTTTTCACCTTATTAGAATTTCTTTCCTATAAATAATATATGAGGGGGACAAAAACATCTTGACTACCCATTAGAATTTGGTAGTTTTCCTGACTTTATAAGTACCAAGAAAGTTCTTAAAATTGTACATTATTTTTTCTGATAGTATAAGGTAAGAAATGAAGTGACATAAACAGGGCTACTCCTCCTAACAGTGTGAAAAAGTTCAAGAAATAGATATTCAAGTCCTTATTTTGAACTACTATGACAGAATCAACCCCTAGTAATTTGGGCAGGAAGTCCATGCATGGAATACAGTACTTCAAATAGAAAGCTCTATAAAGAAGTTACACTTTCAATGGCTTCACAAAAATTTCTGTTAAAACATTTATATCATCTCAAAATAGATGAAAATACGATATATACTCATGCATAGTTGCTACAAATATAAATTCATACAAATAATAAAACAAATTGGTATTATATATGAAGATTCTTTTTTATATTTTCTTTTCTTTTTTTTTCTTTTCTATACTTTCCAGGTAGTGGTACCTTGCTTTCATACAATGCTTTCTCATACTAACAACAATAAAAGTTTGTGCCTTATAACTCAGAATTATGGTGTAAGTAAGTACTCACTTAAACTTGACAATTATGTGATAGCAAAAACCTATCAGCAATACAGAATTATTAAATAAACAATATATGCATTTAATATTGTCTAGGCATTAAAATCTCAACACATGAAAATATCTCACATAAAATATTATAGGCATCAAATATATAAGATCTTAATGTATTAGAAAGACTTTGCAAACTGATAACAAATTTGGTTTTAAAACTTTCATCAGCTTTGCCTGACCATTCTTGTAACCTTACACCTCAGTATATGAAATAGTGTGATTTTAAAAATCTTTACTGAAGCAAAGACAAGGCAAAAAGACAAGATATTTCTCTAAAGAAGATACCTAAATCAATCATAAAAAAAGACGTTCAATATCACTAATTACTCAAAAAAAAAGCAAATCAAAACCACAATGAGAACATTTCACACCAAACAGGATGACAATCAAAACAGAAAATACCAAGTGTTAGCAGAGAAATTGAATCCTCCAAAATAATTCTGTGAATGAGAATCCTAAACAAGGATTCAATAAAGAAAAACCAGAATTGGTTAACTAGGTAGGAGCAATACCATAAACTAAAACCAGTCAAAATGTATAGATCAAAGAATGCTTTGTCTTAGTTACAATTGTTATTAAAGAAGTGGAGAAGCTATAGCCAATGGCTGCTTTATGAGCTGCAGCCAGCTATTTCTGAAGGAAAAAAAAAGTACTACGCCTTACTCAAGTCTACCTTATTGATAAGATCACTGTGAGATGATAAATTGCTACACTGTAACAGAAATGAAGAACTTATAGGTATTTAATTTCTAATTTTCCCCCAGACTGTTTTTTAGGGCTCAGCCCTGAACCCAGGCCCTAACATGATTGCTACCACTGAGGCATACACCCAGCTCCTCTCCTCAAAATCTCTGAGAATGATTAAAGAAACATACTTCCATGTTAAAGGGAAGATACTAGACATTAAGGCTTAGAATAGGGTATCTTTCTTTGAGACAGGGTCTTACTCTGTCCTTCAGGATAACCTTAAACTTACTATGTAGCCCAGCCTGGCCTTGAACTCAGAGCAATCCTCCTGTCTCAGCCTCTAAGTTCTGGGATTCTAAGTGTGCACCATCACACCTGGCAAAATAAAGTACATTAATGAACATCCATTTAGAGCATTCTAAATGTAAACTAAATTTCTAAAATGAAATTTAGTATTTGGGATTGACTTACAAAAGAAAATCTAACATTTAAAGAAATAAGGATAAAAAAGCTGTGGTTCTTCTACAGAATGGAGTATTACTCTGCCATAAAAAATGATAAGTTTGAATCATTTATACTTTAATGGACATACCTTGAGGATATCCTCATAAGTGAAATAAGTAGGGCACAGATAGGTACATATCATATCTTTTCTCTGGTATGAGAAAATAAAGATGTAAATGAGTCCTAGAATTGTATGTTATATATTGTGAAATAGAAAATGCTCAATGTAAAATATGAAGGGGGAAAAATGATGAGATTGTAACAAAAAAGTAAAGAAACAAATTTCATGTATATGGGGGGGCAGTAGGGTGGGTAGGGCTATGGGAAAAAATGAGAATTAAATTGTGTCTTATACTGGTACAAATCCTCATTATGGAGTGCAATCATGATGCGTATATGTAATGTACCGATAAAGATTAAAAAAAAGAAAGAAAGAAAGAAAGAAATATAAGGGCCGAGGGATTTAGCTCAGTAGTTCCGTTTTTTGCCTGGCCAGCGAAAGGTCTTGAATAATCCTGGGCGTGGTGGCTCATGCCTGTAATCCCAGCACTTGTGAGGCAGAGGATTACTGTGAGTTTGAGGCTAGCCTGCACTACACAGTGAGCCTGCGGTCAGCCTGAATTACAAATAAAGACCTTGTCTCAAAAACAAAAAAACCCCAAAAAACGAAGAAGTGTAAAAACTTTAATCAAGTGTTAAAAGTAATTTGGATGATCTTTTTTTTTTTTTAAGGTTTTTTGAGACAGGGTCTCGCTTTGTGGTTCAGGCTGGCCCTGAGCTCAGCCTCAAACTCACATCACAGCAATTCTCCTGCCTCTGCCTCCCAAGTGCTGGGATTACAGGTGTGAGCCACCACGCCCCGGCACTGTGGTATGTGGTATTGGTTGCTGCTGGGGTGAGTCTCCACGCCCAATATTGTTATGTGGTTAACCGCGGATCAAACCTGGGCCCTTGCGCTTGTAAGACGGGCGCTGAAACCACTGAGCTATATCCCCGGCCCGATTTGGACGATCTTAAAAGCTAGTTTTAATATATAATTTTGCTTTTTGTGGTAAATACTTTTAATTGAAATGTCAAAAAATTGTCCAAACTGGTAAATGTCTAAACCTAAATTGGGCCAGCCATGGTGGTGCACACCTGTAATCCAAGCATTCGGGAGGATGAGGCAGATAGATTGCCATGATTTCAAAGCCAGCCTGGGCTACACAGTGAGTTCAGGGCAAGGCTAAACTATGAAGTAAGATCGTCTCAAATAAAGAAACAAAACCTAACCTGGGCTAAAAGTGTGTTCCCCTCTCCTAAACTTCTAAACCTGGTCTTCTATTTATCAGGTCTTTCCATCAGCTGGCTTAGCAGTTAACTAAATTTATGTCCAAAATTATTAAAATAGAAACTAATCTCCATTAAGTCTTCAAAATCCTTGATAAAAAGTTCAATGGAGTTATGAGGCAAAAGCCAGATGTACTTTGAAATTAACAGAACACTACCTGATTCTGTGTGCCTCTCAAAACGCTAGACTCTCCACTGCATGTATTATCGGTGTGAGTAGACCTTATCATGCCTATAAATTAGAGAAAAAGCAATCTCTCAATGGGACATCCTTTCATGCAGTCGTCTCTGACAGACGTTCAAGTGTAACAGATGCATAAAGAAGACCTTTTAGTGCATGAATTTCTAGTTGAAGCAAACTTTGCAAATATGAGAAACGCACAAAAACAACCAACCAAGAGATAAAACAAACACCCTGGAACAAAGGGGTCAAAAGTAGTCAGGTCAACAATGTCAGAGTTGGCTTAACTGTTTTCATAGCATTTGTTTTTCTTCCTATGCCTATTCTAAAGGTGTCCTACAAGCTCTCATTTTTTAATAACAGTTCCTATAAACTGGGATGATTTTTAAATTTTACAATAAAATATTCTCTACATAAAGATTCTCTCTACACTCAGATAATCCAGTATGATCATTTAAATGACCTAAAATACAGCATTTAAAATGTATAGGAGGGGAGCTCAGTGGTTCCAAGGAGCCTGTCTTACAAGTGTAAGGGCCTGGGTTTGATCCCTGGTAACCACATACAACAATGCCAGGCATGGTGACTCATGCCCACCAGCAATTAGTACCACATACCACAGTGCTGGACATGGTGGCTCATGAGTGTAATCCTAGCACTCAGGAGACAGAGGCTGGAAGATTGCTGTAAGTTCGAGGCTGAGCTCAGGGCCAGTCTGAACCACAAAAAAGCAAGACCCTATCTCAAAAAATGAAAAACAAGGGCCGGGGATTTAGTTCAATGGTTCCAGCGCCTGTCTTGCAAGCGCAAGGACCCAGGTTCGATCCTTGGTAACCACATACCTATACTGGGTGTGGAGATTCACACCCAGCAGCAACCAGTACCACATACCACAGTGCCGGGCGTGGTGGCTCACACCTATAATCCCAGCACTCGGGAGGCACAGGCAGGAGGATTGCTGTGATGAGTTTGGGGCTGAGCTCAGGGCCAGCCTGAACTACAAAGCGAGACCCTGTCTCAAAAAACCTAAAAAAAAAAAAAGGAAAACAATAAACAAAAAAAGCAATAACTAAACAAAATAAATAAATAAAATAAAATGTATAGGAGGACCAAGGATTTAGCTCAGTGGTTCCTGCACCTGCCTTGCAAGCAAAGGTCCAGAGTTCATCCCAAGTAGCCACATAAAACAATGCTGGGTGTGGTGACTAACACCCACCAGCAATAAGAACCACATACCACACTGCTGGGCTATAATCCCAGCAACTGGGAGGCAGAGGCAAGAGGACTGCTGTGATTCGAGGCTCACCTGGGCTACACAGTGAAATCCAGGACAGCCTGAACTACAAAAGCAAGACCTTGTCTAAAATAAATTAAAAAAAAAAAAAGTTGATTCTGTCTTTGTGCTTTTGCTCCACAGCATGTATTAGATATAGCTATCTATAGTTTATTCTCGAATTTACATAAAAATACTGTCAACCTAAACAAAACACCAAATTTTGTACCAAATTCACTTATAAATATATAAAGGTTTCTCCATGTCTGTTCTAACTTTGACAGCCTCTGAACAACTATAAAAGGGAAAAAAGAATTAGCCAGTAACAAATGCTGGCCAGGCTGCATTTGAAACCCTTCTCCATTGTTGGTAGGAATGTAGGCTGGTACAACCACCGTGGAGATCAGTGTGGACATTCCTCAAAAAACTAGGTTTAGAGGTCCCATTTGACCCTGCTATTCCCCTGTTGGGGACATACACGAAAGAACTACAAGATTCTTATCACAGTGACATACATGCACCCATGTTTATAGCACCTCAGTTTGTGATAGCTAAATCTTGGAAACAACCAATTGACCATCAACTCTAGACTGGATAAGGAAGTTGTGGTTTTTTATAAAATGAAGTATTACTTTGCCATAAAGAATGAGAAGTTTGAGTCATTTATACTCAAACCTTGCAAACATACTCATAAGTGAACTAAATAGGTCATCGATGTATAACTATCATATCTTTTCTCTGGTATGAGAAACTAAAGATGTAAATGAATTCTAGAATGTATGATAG
Organism: Petromus typicus; assembly: GCA_004026965.1. Classification (NCBI taxonomy): domain Eukaryota; kingdom Metazoa; phylum Chordata; class Mammalia; order Rodentia; family Petromuridae; genus Petromus; species Petromus typicus. Next base: position 21,366 of record PVIR01018297.1, on the reverse strand, counting down.
ATATTGTGAAATAGAAAATATTCAAAGGGAAATGACGTATACGAGGGGAAAGAAAAATGTTATGGTAAAAATAAAGGAAACAAAGCTTATGTATACGGGGGTGGGATTTTTAGGTTGGGCAGGGGAATGGGAAAAAATGAGAATTAAGTCGTGTCATATACTGGTACAAATTCTCACTGTTGAGTGTGATTGTGATATGTATATATAATGTACCAATAAAGCTTTAAATTTTTTAAAAATGGGAAAAAAGGGCAGGAGATTTAGCTCAGTGATTGCAATGCCTGCTAAGCAAGCACAAGGTCCTGAGTTCAATCCCCAGTAACCACATACCACAATGCCAGACAGGGTGGCTCACATCTGTAATCCCAGCACTCAGGAGGCAGAGGCAAGGAGGACTGCCTTAAATTCAAGGCTAGCCTGGACTACAAAGTCAGTTCAGGGCCAGCCTGAACTATAAAGTGAGACCCTATCTCAAAAAACTAAAAGAATTTTTTAAAAAATTTTTAAAAAGGGAAAAAAGATATTAGAAAAACTACAAATGATCTAATTGCTTCAGTTTTTCTTAAGGTTATAATATGATTGAACTATAAAAAATATAATTATTAATGTACTCCACTGATATTATTCAGCTTGATGCTAGATCATAATTTTCTATAGAAGTACTTTTGTTTGTTTTTTTGAGACAGGGTCTTGCTATCTAGTTCAAACTGGGTTTGACCTCACTTTGTAGTCCTGGCTGGCCTTGAATTGGTAGAGATCCTCCTGCCTCAACCTCCTAAGGCCTGAGACTACAGCTGTATGCCACCACACCCACCTCCATAATTTTCTAATAGAAATATTTTTTTCCACTATAGAAATTATTGTCCATTTTTACTTATGAGCAAAATATTTAGAATATGTGTATTATTGTATGAAAGAATACACCAGTAATATTTCTATTTTACAATAAGAATGCTTTACTTTAGGGCTAAGGATACAGCTCAACGGTAAAGTATTCGCCTAGCATTCACAAGGTCCTGGGTTCAAATCCCAGCACCATAAAAAAAAAAAAAAGAGAGAAAGGAAATATTTCAATATTATTAGACCTTGCCATGGCATAAATCATTAATTTGTACTGAAATTATACAAAAACACTACATATTTAGAAAGAAGTCTGGAAATATACATACAAAAACATTGTCTTGGATATTATATAGTGTCAAAATTAAAAACAAAAGACTTGAGTCAAAAAGAATATGAAACTCTGACTCTGCCACTTGCCTAATTTGTAGACAAAATATGTAGTATGTCCTCACACGCAGGTAAGTTACCTAATAGACTATTCTATAGTAAGCCCTAAATAAATAGCAGTCTTTATTCTGGTTCATAAAATTTTAAGGGTTCCCTTTTTTTTATATTAATTCAATAATTTTCTACAGAGATTGTTCTAAAGAAAACAATCGAATTAAAATCAACTAGACAATTAAAATCAACTAGCCCTTTTTTCCCATTTTTAAAAAATTTAAAGTTTTATTGGTACATTATATATACATATCACAATCACACTCAACAGTGAGAATTTGTACCAGTATATGACACAACTTAATTCTCATTTTTTCCCATTCCCCTGCCCAAATCAACTAGACAATTTATCCTTAACTTCTTTTAAAATTTTATCTCTGGTGACACAAATATACTCGGTACTTCTGCTTCAGGAGCTCTGATGTTCTTCTGACTGGCTAATGCTAACATCTGTTTTGCTTGGCTCACACATTTCCGACACTTTCTTCTCAACAGCACCCTTCCAGAACTCACTACATCAGTAGCTTGCAGTATCTGTCTCCTATCTATGCTCCAGCAATGCTTCTTCATGGCATTTAATATCATCTGATAGTGTATATTTTTGTTTTCATGTTATCTTGCTCCCAAATAAGATGTAAGCTTCTGGAGAGCAGATTTTTAAAATCAATAGTCTGAACAGTGTCAGATAAACAGCTGGTACACAAGAAGTACTTCTTAAATCAATCTAATTAGTTTAAATTTTTTTCCTTATTCAAAATTATCATTGTCAATAATATATAATCTGAGTTGGAGAAATCCACATTTTATATCTGATACTCCTTTCACTTAAGGGCAGGCATTTATAGGACAGGCCATGTTTCCAGACTAACAGAAGATAACAATTCCAAATAAATGTTTTTGAAAAATGTTCAGGGAAAGTCTTGGTCATCTTAGTCTATTCTGATACAAGTACCTAGGCAATAAATCAGAAGCAACTAATGACTTTAAAAGATATCAAACGTATTATCTTGCTGAAAAGGAAAATATTTAACAAACCAAAATGCTAATCATATAAAGAAATCTGCTTTTAGCTTGATTATTTTAAAAATATTTAAACAAGATAGTTTGATTACACAATTAAATGGAAACACAAATCATAAAAATTCAATAATATGCTCAAATTTGAATCAAAATGTAAAACAAAAGCTCTTTAAAACTCAAAGACAACAATAATAAAAATGTACCTTGCAGTTCTGTAGCAGTCGTATGAGATGTTCAAAGCAATTACTGTTAAGAAAAATGGCCTGAAGAACAGGCCTATCCGTACAATCTAACATGGCTGTGATGGTATCTAGGAAAGCAGAAAGGAAACCGTAAGTCAAAATTCAAGATCTAAATTTAGAAAGTTAGTCTTTTCAAAGTGTTGACAGACACAAATTAACTGGGAAATAACAGAGAAGATAATTAAAAAACAAAACCTATAATTATTACTTAATGAGAAGGAAAGATGAATCTTTTTATATTTTAAAATATTTGAATTTAATATACATAACTGATACACATTTCTCAGAGATCTATTTAGCTGTTTTTCCATTACAAGGCTTTGATGTACATTAGTGATACTGAATAATGACATGGGCCAGGGATGTAGCTCACTGGTGCAGCACTCGCCTCACAAGTACAAGGTCCTGAGTTCAATCCCTAGTACCAGGAGAAAATATCTGGATAATGACATTCATTTTTTACATTGGTAAACACTTATCAAATATTTTTATTATTTTCATCCCATTTACTCAACTAACTTTGTTGTTGTGTTTTGTTTTGTTTTGCTCTAAAAGTCTAACCAACTGTTTTGTCCAATCTGCTTTTAAATAAATACAACTCATCATGTTTGGTAATACAGTCTCAATTATCACTAAAATTAACATCTGGCCTCTGAAAATAATTACAATGCTCTGCTCTTATTTCCCACCAAAAGGTTATCCCTACCTTAAAATCAAAGGACATCCAGCATGGGCAGTACCACATCTCCTACATTCAGTAAGGACTCAAACTAATTCACAAAGTGCTCTTATCGAATTTCCAGATTTATAATTTATAATAATAAAACACAACATATTAAAATATAAAATAATTTTAAAATGTATCTTCCTATTAAAAATGTAATGGATAATTTTTAAGAAAAATTTGATGCTTGAAATGTCTAAACTGATACCATACACATATGAATCTATACATCAAATCATTAATGTTAATATGTCTGGGAGGGGTCAAATATTAAAAACTTTCATTTTCTTTTTACTTATTTGAATCTCCTACTTTGTAAAGACAAAGTTTTACTTGTACAATAAAGAATCATTACTTAATAATATTTATTTTTAATAATATAACATGAATACAATAAGAAATTATATATATACTGGTGAGGGAGACTGCAGAGCAGACACAGATATACACGTACACAGTGAAACAAAATAATCAAAGAGAAAGAAATGTACACATAAGAGTATGAAAAAAAGACTGAAACAAAGGCTCTCAAGGGGAAGGAAAGATATTGAATTGACCCAAATAAAAATGTTATAAAAGCATATAAACAATTGATTTTATTTATTTATTTATTTATTTATTTATTTTGGTACCAGGAACTAAACTCAAGACCTTGCACTGATCAGGCAGGTGGGGCACCCACTGAGTTACATCCACAGCCAAGAAAAAACACAAAACAAAAACCTGATTCTTAACATGAGTTAAAAAAACTATACGTAACACTTTATGCAAATTTACTTTTCCTAGAATTTTAATGTAAAAGCTGACTTTCTTTTGAACAGTAATACTTTTTAGTGGGTTACACTTTAGACAAAACCATTCTATATTATTTGGAAGTTAAAAAACAAAACACTTGTTATCTCAATTTAAAAATCAACACTTTCCATGTATGTTGTTATTTCAAAAGAAAGCAGGAAATATGAAAACAGAAAACAGATTCAGAAGAAATCTTTTTCAAACACTTACTTAGCATTTTGATCTGAAGAGCTATGAAATGGCTTTCCCACCATCTGGACCTCTTCTGATTAGGTAAAGCTGAATGATCTGAATTAAGCAGTTTAAAATAATTCTCCAGAATAGTACTGGTTTCCACTTGTCGTTGGTCAGAGCTGCTAATAAGAAGTATATGTACCACTTCCGTAAGGCACTTCAGGGTTAGTTCTACCTTCCTACCCACTTCTTCCAGATCTCCGTCCTCCCAGGAATCACAATCTGCCAAAACTCGCATAAGAACTTCCATGGTGGCTGGAGAAATTGCTTGCAAAGCATTCCTCTGAAACATTAAGGCAATAAAAATTAAAACGAATCTGAGGCGCTATTTCATAATGGAGTGAAAAAGAGAATTAATAAGCCAATGAAGGATTTTTTAAAAATAAATCAACATATACAAAATTTTAGGGAGTAAATTAACAGACACTGCTGGTGTTTCATTACATATATTCTTTCCTTTCTCATGATGAATGGAAAATTTACTTTCCATCATCCTTTGCAGCTAAAGGCAATAGTGTTAACAGTTCTGCTCAAGGATACATGCCAAAAGACATGAAGAGGGTAGCACATGTACCTTCTTCCAGCCCAAATACAGTACGGTATTAGGAAAATAAGCACTACAACTAAAGAAACTGCTGATGGCCACACAACATTCATTCGCCCCTACATTCCTTATCAAGAAGCCCCTGACATTTTCCTAGACACACAGCTACCCAGAATGAGGATCACATTTCCAACTTTCCCTGCTAGGTATACACACAAACGAATTGAAAGAATCATACCACAGCAACATATGTGTACCCATGTTTATAACTGCTCAGTTTGTAATAGCTAAATCTTGGAAATGCCCAATGCCTATCAACAGGAGACTAGATAAAGAAGATGTGCTCTTTTTATAAAGTGGAGCATTATTCAGCTATAAGGAATGATAAATTTGAGTCATTTATACTCAGATGGATGTGCCTTAAGGACATACTCATAAGTGAAATAAAAAGGACACAGATGTGTAAATACAGTATCATTTCTCTAGCATAAGAAATTAAAGGTGTAAATGAATTCCAAAATGTATAATAATAGGTATTGTGAAACAGGAAGAAAATATTCACAAGGAAAAGGGAAAGGGCAGGTAGGGGAAAGTAAAGGGAAAGAAAAAATGTGATGGTTAAAAAAGGAAACAAAGTTTATGTATATAGGAGGTGAAGGATTGTAGACAGGGCAGAGGAATGGGAAAGAACAAGGACCAAGATGTTTCATGTACAGGTTCAAGTTCTCAATGCTGAATGTGATCATAATGTATATATAAAATGTACCAAAAAACCTGTGTAGCAGAAGGAACAATAAAATGTTAATTCTATCGCTTTCAATAAATAAATAAATAATAGACAAATAAATAAATAGAAAATGGGCCAGGGATGTAGTTCAGCAGTGCCATGCCTGCCTGGCAACTGCAAGGTCCTGCGTTCAATTCTCAGGACAGAGCTGGTGGGGGAAAGACGGCAAATATTGGCTTTTCTCTCTTTTTATTTTTATTTTTCTATTACTGGGATTGAACTCTTCATAATGGAGCAATACAGACTGATAGATATATATGGTGAATATTTAAAGTTTTAACAGTGAAAGATTCACTGCCATTAATCTCTCTCAAAATACTTCTCCTTGGGTTGGAGATTTAGCTCAGTGGTTCGGATGTCTGCCTGGCAAGCACAAGGTCCCAAGTGCAACCCAGTATCACATTTCACAATGGTGGGCATGGTGACTCAAGCCGGTAATCCTAGCAATCAGGAGGCAAAGGCAGGAGGATTGCTGTGAGTTCAAGGCTAGCCTGGGCTACACAGTGAGCTCAGGACCAGCCTGAACTAACAAAGCGAGACCCTGTCTCAAAAAAACTAAAACACTTCTCTTTGCTTCTAACGCTCATCTAATCATTCTTGCAACTTTCTAAAGTAATTTTGGACTACTTATACATATAATTTTTGAGACAGTCTTCCTATGTAGTTCAGGATATCCTTGAACTCCTGGCAAACCACCTGCTTCTGCCTCCTGAGTGCTGAGATTATAATGACATGTGCCACCACACTCAGTCTGTCATAACGTTTTTAAATTTAAAATTTACCATATTTTTTGATCAAACAGCAGGAGTGGGGAAGGAAGAGAGAAGGACTGGAGAAGTTACCTAGGCATGGCCTGAATTTGTGGTCCTCCTACCTCAGTCTCCCAGACTAGTAGAATTATACGCACACGTTACTATGCCTAGGAAGTGTTAGGTTTTCACTCACGTTAGGGATAGTTGGCACATGCCAATTGTCTCATTCATGACTGCCTCATTGTTTGTGTCCCAAATGCCAACATAAGGGCCAGAACTCCAAAGCTATCTTACAGACAGAAAATGGAAAGGTAACAGACTGACATTCAGAAGGAATGCTTAAAGACCCCAGACTAGCTTTGGGCTGTTTGCTACTTTTATGGGGGAATGCAGAAGACTGAACCTATGGCCTTGTACATGCTAACCACATGCTTCACCTCTGAGCTACATCCTAGTCCCATAACATTTTATTTAACTGAGACAGGAAAGTAGCCTGATTTAATGTTATGATTTTCTTATTGGCTATTAGTTATAGTAAGCTAAGGAATCTACTACAATTGTGATTCACTTAGTTTTTATACCTACAGGTAACTTTTGAGTGCTTTACTTATACATTATGTCATTTAGTCACTTTAAGTATGCTATGAATTCTACTGTTGCCATATTACAAATACTCTAAATACGTTATCTGAAGTCAATTAGTTTAACATTGATATGTCAGTACCAAAGTCCTTGCTCTTAACACAGAACATACCATACTGTATTTTGGGTGTGCTCAGGGATAAAGAGAATAAACATGTCTATTGAAAACCTGGGCACAATGGTGTAGCCAGGAGAATGGACTTCACTTTTTTCTCTTCATTATGACAAGATCATTCTCACATCTTCAGTTATTCAATTAATCTAAATTTCCTTATACTGACCCCAGATCCAACAAGCAACTTTCTGACTTTAGTATAAATATAACTATACCTATGTCCTGATCATAAGGATTTTTGAGCATTTTCAGTACATAAACTGAGCTTCTATTTTCTCCTTAATTTTCATGTTAAGTTTTTTATAGGAGTTTCTTGCGGCTGCCCTGACCTTGGATACTAACAAAAGCATCTTTCATCTGTTCAGAAAGAGAATTTGATCCAAACAGAATTGCTTCCATTTTCATTCATTAATTCTATTAATTCTCATTCATAATAGTAAAAAAATGATAAAAATGGGAGATACTGACCCAAAAGAGGTTATCAACTAATATAAGATGGTGCCCAGGAAAACTTAGACTGGAAAGTAAGATTCTAAACATCATCTCTCTCACTGTAAGAAGATTCCTATTTTCCACCAAGGTAAAAAAGAAAGTACACAATCCACCAGGAAACCTAATTAGGAATTCTGGCTGAGTGTCAAGAAGGGAACAGGATAAATAAAAGAAAGAAATTTAAGCAGTCTTCTGGAAGCCACAGGCGAAAATATAAGTCTTCAAAAAGTCCAATGAGTACAAAGGGTAACTTAAAAAAACTTACAGAGAAAAGTAAAAAGCAAAAATAAAGAGAAAAGCAGGATTGTAGCAGTACCAAGATTGTAAACTCATGATAATATTTACAAAATAAGAATCAGAGAAAGCAAATTTAAATTAGTCACATTTAATTTAAAAGGTTACTTAAATAGATAAAGTCACCTGCTATTTACTTGAAAAATGACGATTACTCGTTCAAAATTCCCTACCAGAATAGAGGTATAAATAAATTATCAAATAAAGAGCAACTTCTTATTGCTACATGACCAACAGTTCCTTCTGTTATAAGAGCCAGAGACTCATGGGAGGGTCTTAACACAAATAACCTAAACACTGATTTCTGGTTTCTTTTTTTGGTTTTTACTGTTTAATTTTGTTATATTTTAGTGGTTTTTCGGGTCTGTTACATTTTTGTTTTGAGTCAGGGTCTCTGGAACGCAGCTCAGGCTCTCCTCTCTTGGCCTCCTGAGTGTCGGGATTACAGGCATGTGCGACCACGCCTGGCTTAAACTCTGGTTTCTTCCTGAACACAGACAAGGGTTTCTTCCTGTTGGGGCTTGTGTCTAGATGTGCCCCCAGAGCCAAATGCAGACATACGTGGGTTTTATTTTCAGCACTGGCTGGATTTACAGTGTGTAAGGCTGGGATTGATTCATGGTGCAATGCTAGGCTCAAGGGCAATAGGATTAAGGGAATGAGTGCTACTTGCCCTAAGTACTCTGGATAAGATAAAGGGGGCAGAAAGACCCTATTAAACTCCTCTGTTGCTTTTGCTGTCTTCTGCTGAAATAAACTGTTACCTCTCTGCTTGGCATCGTTGTATGTGGCTACCAGGGATCAAACTTGGGGCCTTGCACTTACTTGCAAGGTAGGCGCTGGCACCCTGAACTAAAACCCTAAAAATATAAATTTGAACCAGTCATGGTAGTATACACACTTTGGGAGGCTCAGGAAGGAGGACTACAAATTCAAACCGAACTTGAGAAACTTGAAGACTTAGCAAAAATCCAAACAAATATGAATGAGAATGCAGGTCACTGCAAAGGCCCTGGGTTCAATCCCCAGTAATGCAAAGTAAACAAATAAATACAATCAATCAATATAACTTTTTAAATTAAAAAAACTTAAACATGCAAATTTTTCATACAGAATATAGTACACAGATGTAAAGAATGTTTCATGTAAAAGAAAAATTTAATTTTTAAAACAGGGAGAAACTTTCAACCTGCTGGGAATGGTGCCACATACATATACTCCTAGTACTCCAGCAGTCAGGAAGTTGAGATAGAAGGATGATAACTGCAGGCAAGCCTAGACTAAGTACCAATTCAAGACCAGCTTGGACTGTATAGTGAGACCCTTTCACAAAAAGAAAGATACCAAAAAATAACTTTCAACCTAACAGAGAAAATAAGAGGAGAAAGCAATGGAATTCAAAGGATCTATGACCTTGGACAGAAAAAACTGCATCTTTATTTTTACCAATCTTTATTAAACAGAAATTTATTACTGCCTTCAAATTTAAATGTAAACAACACACATTTGTGTATTACTTGTTTTATCACTGACAAATCATACACATCTTCATTTACAACAGTTGTTAAAATATCTTAAAACATCATTTATATTCATCTCTCTCTCTTTTTTGTGAGACAGTCTCTCACTTTGTAGTTCAGGCAGGCCCTGAGCTCACTATGTAGTCCAAGCAAGCCTGGAACTCACAGCAATCCTCCTGCCTCTGCCTCCTGAGTGCTGGGATCACAGGCATGAACCATCATGCTCAGTACTGTAGTATGTGATACTGTCTGCTGGTGGGTGTGAATCTCCACATCCTACATTGTTGTATATGGTTACCAGGGATCAAACCAGGGCCCTTGTACTTGGAAGGCAGGCACTGGAATCACTGAGCTAAATCACTGACCCCCATTCTCTTTTTTTTTTTAAAGACAGAATTTCAGTATGCTGTCTCACATTTGCTTCAAAGTCCTGAATTGAACTTCCTGCCTCAGTCTCCACATGCATGACTGTTGTGCCCATTCACCAATGTATCTTTTTATTTTATATGTTCTAAAGAGCATAGATTATTACAGTAAAAATTTGTTTGGTTAATATTTTGGGTTAGGACTGGGAGATGTGATTCAGCTCAGTGGTTCCAGTGCCTGCTTCACAAGCACAAGGTCACAAATTCAATCCCTGGTACCCCTCCAAAAAAATTTCAGTGTAAGTGGTTCTCTTTGTGATCTTATGAATTTAAAGACATTCTCATAGTGTCTATCAAACTGCCAAAAGGATATATAAAGGCATTTAGTAATTATGACTGAAGAACAAGTAAACTCACATACAACTTTAGAAACCAAGCTGCTAGAATCTGATTTAAGTAAACAAATGGAACTTGCACTATTGCACAATACTATAAAGTGAGTAGTAGCTAAAAGCCAACAAAAATCATTAATTTATGATACTAAAGATTATTAAATTCATTTATTTACCTAGAACTCTTAATTCCAGTGATATTATTTAGGTTTTTTGGAACGAAGATAAAAAGTGAAAAAAATTTTTTTGTTTTGTTTTGTGGTACCAGGAATTGGACTCACGCCTTTATGCTTGCAAGACAGGTGTGATACCACTTGAGCTAAATCCATGGGCTCACAATTTTAAGTTTAAACAAAATATCAACTCAAAACTACTTGGCTTATGAAGTTTTAAAAATAAAGAATACATTAAGCAATATGTGGAAAATTACAGGCATTATTAACTATTATTATATATTAACTTTCAATACTGTCCTACCTGCCCACCGGCCACAATGGCTCCAAAGAGATGCAACAAGCAACATTTAAGACTTTCCTTCAGATGTTCACTTTCCTGAAAACATTCTGTGAATACAATACACAAATAAATACAATTTCTTTCACAACAGGATCAATTTCTTTCTTTTTTTTTTTTTTTTTTTTAGGTTTTTGGAGATAGGGTCTCGCTTTGTGGTTCAGGCTGGCCCTGAGCTCAGCCTCAAACTCACATCACAATCCTCCTGCCTCTGCCTCCCGAGTGCTGGGATTACAGGTGTGAGCCACCACGCCCGGCACTGTGGTATGTGGTACTGGTTGCTGCTGGGTGTGGGTCTCCACACCCAGTATTGTTATGTGGTTACCGGGGAATAGAACCCGGGTCCTTGCGCTTGCGAGACAGGCGCAGGAACCACTGAGCTAAATCCTTGGCCCCATAGGGAGTATTTTTGTACTTTGTGATTTCTCATTTAATTCTAATAATATTCCTCAGAAGAATATCCTGCTCCTATTTATAAGTGAGAAAATTAAAACTCAGAAGTTAGCATCTTGGGCCGGGGATTTAGCTCAATAGTTCCGGCGCCTGTCTTGTAAGCGCAAGGGCCCGGGTTCGATCCCTGGTAACCACATACAATACTGGGTGTGGAGACTCACGCCCAGCACCACATGCCACAGTGCCGGGCATGGTGGCTCATGCCTTTAATCCCAGCACTCGGGAGGCAGAGGCAGGAGGATTGCTGTAATGAGTTTGAAGCTGAGCTTCGGGCCAGCCTGAACTACAAAGTGAGACCCTGTCTCAAAAAACCTTAAAAAAAAAAAAAAAAAAAGAAGTTAGCATCTTGCCTGAAATCATATGGCAATTCAGTAACATATCTAAACATTAAAGCAAACCTCATATAAAATTGGATTTTTTTTCTATTATTGTCTTTTATTAGTATAAATAACTTTAGTCAGTTATAAAAGAGAAAAGTTGATAACTTTAATTAATCAATTATTAAAAAGGCAAAGTTAAACAAAAATATTTCCTGGGTCTACTCTAAGGCCAATACTCTAAGTAAAATTCTAGTACCAACAGCAATTTTTTTTATCATTATAAATTATCTTATTTAAGGGCCGGGATTTAGCTCAGAGGTTCTGGCACCTGTCTTACAAGTGCAAGGACCAGGGTTCGATCCCCAAGAACCACATACAATACTGGGTGTGGAGACTCACGCCCAGCAGCAACCAGTACCACGTACCACAGTGCGGGCACGGTGACTCACGCCTGTAATCCCAGCACTCGGGAGGCAGAGGCAGGAGGATTGCTGTGATGTGAGTTTGAGGCTGATCTCAGGGCTAGCTTGAACTGCAAAGCGTGACCCTGTCTCAAAAAAACCTGAAAAAAATAAAGATCAGTGCCTGAACTATATACATAGAGACCTTGTCTAAAAAACAAAAACAAGATATAAAAAGTTCTATAAAATATTGTGCCTCTAAGCTTTTATATTCATCCATTAATTTGTTTTGATAACCTGTCCTATAGAACCAAAGAAAAGCCCAGCCCTTGGACTGCTGCAAAGACTCCTGCTGACCAGAAACAATTTACACTGTTCTACTAACTCATTGGATTTCCAGTCCTGTGAGGCCAGTTTTGGGAATGGTTTATCATGGAAATGTTCATTTTATTATCTAACTAAAGTCAATTTTACTCTGGTGGTAACGTAAAGTGGGCACTGAAATTATCTTTACTAAGCAAATAAAAGATTAGTTCTGTCTTATTTCATAGGAAAAAGAAAAGAGAACTGAAGCAAATATGGCAGCCTGTTAAGTCTAAAAACTCTGAATAAGGAATATACTCAGAGAATATACACAGTGTTCCTTCTATATTCTGCAAGTTTTTCTGTATTTGAAAAACAATATAATTTTTAAAGAAAGAAAACCAGGGCCCATATAAGTCACATACATACAGAGTGACCAAGTCTCTTCATGGTTGCAGGGGCCTTTTCTTTGAGGTGAGTGCTGGGGATCACACTCTTGTGCATGCTAAGCATGTGCTCTCCCACTGAGTACACCTTCAGCCAAGTTTCCTATCTTCCATAAAAATCCGGAAGTTGTAAAATATACTACCATCAATAAACTATTCAGCTTATGTTAAATTTAAAAAAAAATCAGCTCTTAACAGAAAAACGCCAAGTGAAAACAGTAATAAAAAACAAATTACTCCAGTGACATGTTCTTAACCCTCATAAGTTAAAAGGTGAGATAAGGACAGATTCAGAGTAAGAATAAAGAATAACCAGAGTATGATGAAATCGGAGTGAAAGTAATTAATGCTTTGTACTTACGATAAAAGAAAGGAACAAATTCCACAGTGAGAGAAGCTGGTTTGTATTTCTGTCTGTTCTTTTCCACAGAAGTAAGGATTCGCCTATTATTAAAAAGATAATAAATTATAATATGGGCAAGTAGAGATGGCACAATTACAAAATTAATCATAAAACAAATTTAATATTTCACTTTTAATTTATACACAGAGCAAACTATCTCCAGGATTGACATAATCCTGAAAAAGAAGTCTAAAGTAGGTGTAGTGTTTTATGCCTCAGCACACAGGAGGCAGAGGCAAGAGGACGGCCATGAATTTAGGGCTAGCCTGAGCTACATAGTGAGTTCAGGGTCAGCCTGAACTACAAAGTGAGATCCTGTCTCAAAACCTAAAGAAAAGTCTACAAACAAATAAAATACTAAGTTATAGCCATTTTGCTTAATCTTTAGCCTTTTTTTTTTTTTTTAATTCGTACTAGGGATCAATGACCTTGTGCTTGCCAGGCAGCCACTGGAACCATTTAGCCAAATCCTCAGCCCTCAGTAATAGCCATTTTAATTTCAAATAATTCAAAGTTTACAAAAAATGTAGCCCAGCAATGCAAACCCAAACTGCAACCCAAAACCCACTTATTTATCATGAAACATCAACAATGCAATTAAATCTTAATATTCAGGTTTTAGTTTTTAAAAAACAACTCCTATATGAACATCTTGGTCTTAAAAAACAACACATGTACCACAGGTTTGACACCACTGACCTAGCCAGTACTGCTAAACTGACAGCTCAGGCTAGAGGCTTATTATCACACTACACTGAAATTTCTCAGAAACCAGGCCACTCTGCCATTTTCTGAAACTTTTACTGGACATAATAGGTCCATGTGATTAGCTCTTTTCATCTTAATGATGTGTATCTGCGTTGAGATTATTTTTTAATGACAATTCTAGTAGTTTTGATGGCTATTTTCTATAGACTTTGTAAGATTGATACAAATTGCATATGCTTTTACAAAGATTATTTCAATTCAGTTTCCTGCCCAGAGTCAAGAATTTCATCTGGTGTCACTTTAGCCTCCTTTCATCTGAAATATTCTACAACCTCTTCATAAGGTTTTCAGGAACACCGTTCCTCACTCGTGCTTTTGCAAACTGGGACACTCTTCTTTGGATTTCATTTGTGTTCACTATTAGGTGCACGCTGTGCTGCTGCTGGAACACCACGTGAGCAATGATGTGGCTTTCTTGGAGGATAAAAGTGGGGGCAGATGACACTCATGAGGTTCTCAGTGCTGACGCAGCTTTGGTAAGCCTGGACTATCTGGTCTAGTACCTTCCAAAATATCTCTGTATCTTTATTTATAAATTAATAATCTATGATTTTTCTTTTCTTTTTTTTTTTTGATATGTGACCTCAATGTGTACTTCAGTCTGATCTTCAACTCAGTAATCTTCCTGCCTCAGCCTCCTGAGTGCTGGCTTTATAGGTGTGTACTACCATGACTGGCTCTGTGATATTTTTAAATGATGCACATATCATATTCCTAAACAAAAATTCACCCTAGATTTACCATAATTATTTTTGTCTGGACCAATATTTGTTGTAACTAAAAATGCTGAATCTTTTTTCAGCTCCAGCATTCACTCCTGATTCTACAATAAACCAAAGCTTTCACTTCTCGCTTACATATGTATTATTGATATAAACTCATGAATTCCCTTCTTTTCCTGAATAGTTTACTATTTTTTTGCTGTAATTGTTTTTGTGTATACAATATATTGTCCCAAATTTGCCAAGCACAAGCCCCAGAGCATAACAATATTGTATAATTAAATTTTTTCCCTATAGGTAGGCAAAAAGTCCTAATAAACTTGTACTCAATAGAAAGCAAGAACTTAATAAAAATGTATGTTTGAATAAATGCCTGATTCAGTAAGTTATTTCAAAGGAAAATTTCTCCTATTTATTTTAGTTCCACTTAAGGAAATTGTACAATGTGAGATTTTGCAAAGTGATCAAAACTGAACTAACAGATTAACCAAATCAACTTACACAGAGTATGAAAAACACCTACTTGTTTATTAAACAAGATATATATATTTGGTTTGTTTGAAACAGGGTCTCACTATTTAGTTTAAGATAGTCTCAAACTCACAGAGAGCTTCTGGTCTCAGCCTGCCATGTGCTGGAATTTATAGGCATGTGTCACCACAACCAGACAAGAAATACAATTTTAAATAGTTCTATGGAATTATGCTAATTTTAATTAACTGTTTTATCTAGCTGTTAAAGTATACATCAAGGACAAACAACAAATAAAGAATATGAGTATATATATACATGTGTATATACACATATATATATTCTTAATTGCTACTTGAGAGTCAGAGAAATAAATATGCAAATCACTGTTGTATACCTTTTGTATAGGTCTTCCATGAGCAATGGATTTCTGATAAACTTATGACTAAATCTCCCTAGGTCAAAGAAACTTAAGTCTAAATCCCTTGTTTTATTACTTACCTGCAAAACAGTTCTTATGTAAGAGAAGACAATCCTGTTATGCATTCTAGAGATAATATACAAATTCAAGTAACATTCTTGGCAAATACTCTCTGCGTTTATTAAATGCTACTTATTACTCATTCTCTATTCCTTTTCTGTGGCTACCCTACATAATATATACAATTCTATTTCTATATAATGGTATATTGTTGAAAATTTTTCTTTTTAAGCTTTCAAAATCTGTATTTTTTAATCACCCACTTTACTTGTTTTGTTAGATCTACCTTTTAATAAATCTTTCCTCCAGTGCTTAAATTCACACTGCTCTTATTTTCAAATTTCTTTAAAGATTATCCTTTGTCATTTTCAGACTTTCTGCATCTGCTTTGCTGGCAATATGGAAAAATTCTTTTTAAAATTTTTATGAAGAAAAATTCTGTCATTGTTTCAAAACTTGTATTCTATCTTACATAGGCTGCTGCTGAACAGCTTAAAATGGAAGTTGGAAAATATCAAGAGTAGGAAGAAAGAGTCTTTTGAGAAATCTCAATCATTCATATCAAAATAGAAATAACACTGATGCACAGAGAACTAACATGCTAAATAAGTATACAGACTGCAAAAGAAGTGCTGTCAAGTTTGAATTTTTAATTTTTGTCTTTCATTAGTACATATTTGCAGTACATAGTGATTACACTTATTGTGGGAAGTTGGTAAAACAACATTTTAATTCTTTTTTCACCCCCTCCCAATCTCTTGGTCCCCTTCCGTTTTGCAAATATATACATCTTATTTTGCTATCTAACTTTATTTTATTTTAGTTTGGGTTTCTTCAACATTTAAAATTGTGTGTCTGATTAACTTCACTTAACATGGTCTCATGGTGCATCCATTTTCCTATCTATATCTCTAAAGAGTCCTATGCAGTGCATAGGCAGAAGAAAATGTTGTCCTGGTGCTGTCACTTATTTCCATGTCTACAGGCCTTCAAGAATCAAGGTAGAGGGCCGGGGAGTTAGCTCAGTGGTTCCGGCGCCTGTCTTGCAAGCGCAAGGGCCCGGGTTCGATTCCCCGGTAACCACATAACAATACTGGGTGTGGAGACCCCCCACCCAGCAGCAACCAGTACCACATACCACAGTGCCGGGCGTGGTGGCTCACGCCTGTAATCCCAGCACTCAGGAGGCAGAGGCAGGAGGATTGTGATGTGAGTTTGAGGCTGAGCTCGGGGCCAGCCTGAACCACAAAAGCGAGACCCTGTCTCAAAAAAAAAAACCTAAAAAAAAAAAAAAAAGAATCAAGGTAGAACTGAATTTCTACACCCCTTTGTGGTGTATGGGGGCACATAATTGGTTCTGGTCAATGAGTTCAGAATAAAATGTTACGTGTCATGATCAGAAGAGCATTAAAGTGCCAACTTGAGACCTTTCACCACTTTGTTCTCTCCCATGGAAAGTAACAAATCCTGTGATGCCAACTGTTCTGTTAGCCAAGGACCTGGTAAGTAGAGAGACTCTTGCCTACCCATAGGAGACAGAACACAGGAACAAGAAAGAAACCTTAGTTATTTTACGCCCTTTGTTACTACAGCATAACCTAGTCTATTGTGAGTGATACAAAAATTTTCACAAAAGAAAATTCAAATACCTTCTCCCTGGAAAAAAGGACATATTATAATTCCATAGAAAGGAAATGTTTAGAATATTAAAACCTTCCCATTACTACAGTCAAGAAGTTTTAGGACAATATGAAAATTGTGTTTACTTGGAAGGTATTTTGGGAGTTTAATTGGTAAACTGGTGAACTTTTGATAAAGCTCCTACAATGTGAGGACTCATCTAACAGTTGAAATCTGGACGACATCAAAATGTGACCTCCAAGCAAAGGACTATCTAGCAGCCTATGGAGCTCCATCTGCACCTTTGGCTCCTGAGTCTCAAGCCTGCTGACCTGTACTGCAGATTTAGACTTAGTCACCTTTTGCAGCTATAACCACTTTAGTACAGTAAACCACTTCTTTAGAATGATTTGCTATCTGCCCCTGCCATAACCATGTGCACATCCTATGAGTTCAGTTTCTCTGGAGAACCCAATTAATATCTACAGATAGCTTCTTTTTAAAGTATAAAATACATATGAAAGTAAGCAGAGAATACTGTTGTATTACCTGCGATATATGCCCTTTTACTAATGATTTTTTAACTGACAAAAATATATATTTAATTATGATATACAAAATTATATTTTCAAATATGCATGTGTTATAGAATGGCTAAATCATACTAATAAATAAATAAATGTGTGTTAAAAACACTTAAAAATGTTATCCTCTTAGCAATTTTGACCAATATAAAAAAAGGGAAGTCAGGAGATGGATCATTTTAAAAGGGGACCAAGAACGGGATCAAAAATGGAGGGAGGGCCGGGGATTTAGCTCAGTTGTTCTAGCTCCTGTCTGACGAATGCAAAGGCCTGGGTTCAATCCGGTAACCACATACAACAATGCTGGGCATGGAGACTTACAAACGCCAACAATCAGTACCACACACCACAGGACTGGGCATGTAATCCCAACATTTTTGAGGCAGAGGCAGGAAGACTGCTGCAAGTTCGAGAATTGTTTGGGCTACCTAGTGGGCTCAGGGCCAGTCTGAAATACAAAGAGAGACCCTGTCTCAAAAAAAAAATAGAATGGAGGGGGAAGGAAGGAAGGGATAAAGGATGAGAAAAAAGAATTGAGATGTGTGTTATGAATATGTACAATTCCACACCAAAAATGTAAACATCATGCATTACACAGATGCAATGATAAACTGTCTCTTCAGGACATATTCTCATTTCAGTAAAATATGTTACCACTAAAATATACAAAGTATACTGCCCAGTCTATATAGATGTTCTCTCAGTTATCAATTTTTATTCAAATTCAAGGTATACTACCTTGGAAACTCTAAAAATCCTATATGTATTATTTAGTAAAGAAAGTTTGAATTTTATTTTTTTGAATTTTTAATTATTTTTACTTTTTTTTTTTTTTTTTTTTTTTTGAGACAGGGTCTCACTTTGTGGTTCAGGCTGGCCCTGAGCTCAGTCTCCAACTCACATCACAGCAATCCTCCTGCCTCTGCCTCCTGAGTGCTGGGATTACAGGCATGAACCACCATCCCCGGCACTGTGGTATGTGGTACTGGTTGCTGCTGGGCATAAGCCTCCCCGCCCAGTATGGTATGTGGTTACCAGGGATTGAACCCGGGTCCTTGCGCTTGCAAGACAGGCACTGAAACCACTGAGCTAACTTCCCAGGCACTTATTTTTAGCTTTTTGAGACAAAGTCTCACTTTGTAGTTCAGGCTGCCGGGAACTCAGCCTTGAACTCAGCAATCCTCCTGTCTCTGCCTCCCAAGTGCCGGGATTACAGGAGTGAGTCACCATGCCCAGCATTGTTGTATGTGGTTCCCAGGGGTCAAACCCAGTCCCTTGTGCTTGCAAGGCAGGCACCGAAACCACTGAGCTAAATCCTCAACCCAAACATTGAATTTTAGTCATAAACTACTGGAATTATGTTACAAGAAGTGGAATTATTTATAAATGAATAAACTTATAAGGTTAAACTAGAAATAGAAATGTAGAAATCTTGATCAGACCTTGGATCCTAGCCACTAGACTACCAGAGACCTGGTTGATCAGACCTCTGAAACCTAAAAAGAGGTATGACTGAGGGTGATGCTATAATTCTTTCTAATCTGGGCCTACAGATAGGCAGAAATTCTTTGTGTCCTGTACTAGCAATTAAGATGCTATCACAATGCCACGAACTCATCCTTCTGTACCTCTCTACTTTCTGATGCTACAGCACACATTCAGCTGCCTTTCTTTTGAATTTCCTAATAATGAGCATTAAGTAGCAGATGAAGAATGAATGAGGAATTGGTTCTATATTCCTCTTTCTTATTATACTTATAAGCATCAACTCAGCAACAGTTCTAACTAAAGCAATGGCAGCTGATTATTGTCTTCACCTTCTTTTTAGTGGTTCTAGAACAGTTCTGTTTCCAGCCAGTCAGTGACACTGGCAGCAGCTAAGCAACGCTCCTTTCTTAAAGAACTAAGTCCCAGTGCCAGGAGGCTCTCCAAACACATATTCTGCTGTCAGCAATCTGTCCCTTTGTTCTCACAGGCCAAAAAGATAGCAATTATTTCCCAAAGTCACTATTTCTGCATTATCTCAGTGTGCTACTTTTGCTTCTCCAGTTCTCTAGTATCTGTTTAAAAATTTTCTTGTATTACATTCTCTTTTTAAATTTAAAACTATTGATTGTTTTCCCGGCTGGACCCTGACTGACACATGCTCCATAATTACAAATAGAAGAAAATATTATTGAAAAGCATTTTTAAAATATAAATGTGTATGGTGAATGAATGTAGGTACTGAGCTCAAACCCAAGATTGTGCATGTATTCTACCTCTGAACCATAACTACCCCTCAACTGTCCCTCCTGCAATGTTTTTATTTTTTTCATTTTTAAAAACTTTTTTGAGACAGGTCTCACTCTTTAGTTCAGGCTGGCCCCGAACTCACTATGCAGCCCAGGCTGGCCTCAAACGCACAGCAATCCTCCTGCCTCTGCCTCCTGAGCTCTGTGATTACAGGCATGAGCCACCACTCCCAACTTCCTGCAATATTTTTAAAAAGGAAAACGTTCCTTAAAAATATGTACATTCTACTTTTATCATTGCGCTTTTAATGTATTTTAGCAAACTGTTAGTATTCACCAGAAAGTGAAAATACAAGTTGAGAGTATATTTAATCATATGAAAGCAGCATTTATCACAAATTCATATTTTTCTATCTTAGAGTTAAATAAAATCTAATTGTTTTCATAGAAAAGACACTCTTCAGAGAATCACACATATGACATTGAGGTTTTAAATAAATAAGATCTTTGACATACCCTGAAATTCTATGTCTCCAATTTCTATAAGGATCATATAAACTTTCACAAAATGCCAATGCATGGATCACAAATTCTTCAACTGCTGTCTGATCTGCCATTTCCTTTTCTTTTTTCTTGCTTTTTAACTAAGAATAAAGTTAAACATAGTAAGACATGTAGCAGTTATCATCTAATAATACATCATTTTTATTTAAGTAAGTCTAATTTCCTAAGAGTCATTAAATCATATGCACTAGATAATGCCCCTCAAATTTTAAGTGTTTCCTATGACAGCTTTAAAATAATCAAAATGAGTCAGGGATTTAGCTCAGTGGTTCCGGCACCTGCCTTGCAAAAGCACAAGAGCCCAAGTTTGATCCCTAAAGTAACCATATACAACAATGCCAGGTGGTGGTCACTCATACCCACCAGCTATCGGTACCATATCAGAATGACCGGGCATGGAGGCCCATGCCTGTAATCCCAGCACGTGGGAGGCAGAGGCAGGAAGATTTCTGTGAGGTTGAGGCTGAGCTCAGGGCCAGCCTGAACTACAAAGTGAGACCCTGTCTCAACAAACTAAAAAAAAAAAAAGTCAAAAAGTTATTTGAAAGAATAATACATTCAATAATGTCTTAATACATAAAATCACAACTGTCATTTTTCAAAGTCACTTATAAAACACTAGTTTTTTTGTACTGGGAATCAAACTCAGGGCCTTGCACTTGTCAGGCAGGTACTGTGTTGCTGAGCTATATCCTCAGCCCAAAACACTTTAATTTTTAAATTTAAATAACATATCCATAGCTACACAGCTATCTTTCAATGGCATGTACAAGATTTCTGAAATATATGTTACCCAAAGATAATTTAAATTCTCTCAATTTTTAACCTCTCCTAAAACACTCAACTATATCAACTATAATATAAAAGAGTAAAATTTATTTAGC
>PVIR01018296.1:0-33581 GCA_004026965.1 Petromus typicus | reverse complement strand
AGGGGACAATGTTGAGATTGTAACAAAAAAGTAAGGAAACAAATTTTATATATATGGGGGGGTGGTAGGGTGGGTGGGGCTATGGGAAAAAATGAGAATTAAGTTGTGTCTTATACTGGTACAAATCCCCATTATGGAGTGCAATCATGATGTGTATATTTAATGTACCAATAAAGATAATTAAAAAAAATAAAAAAAATAAAGATAGATAATATAAAATAGAGAGATACAACTTTTGTGTGTGCAAAGAGGATCATAAAATGGAGGGACTGGGGAATGATGAGGGGCAAGGGGTATAAAATGATTAAGGTATGTCATTTATATATACCAACCACCTGAAATGAATGTATTCATTATATGTGTAAAAGTGTATAGAAAAAAAAAAAGATATAGAATATAAATATACAGAAATGGCAGGAGACTTGGCTTAGTGGTTCTGGCACGTGCTCTGCAAACACAAGGACCCAAGCTCCATGTGCAGTAACCACATACAACAATGCCAGATATTGTGATTCATGTCCACTAGCAATCAGGACCACATACCACAATGTCAGGTATGATTGCTCATGCCTATAATCCCAGCACTCAGGAGGCAGAGGCAGAAGGATTGCTGTGTTCAGGAACACCACACTGAACTACAAAGTGAGACCCTGTCTCAAAAAACTAATAAACTAATACATATATATATATATTACATATATATATTACATATATATATATATTACATATATATTACATATATATAGCAAATATACACGTATATATGTATATATGGAAATATGATAGTTAAGCATGATGTATTACTGAATAATTGAATATATTTAATATTAATCAAGTAATTATTTATTTATTTATCTTTATTGGTACATTAAGAATACATATCGTCATTGCATTCAGCATGGAGAGTTTGTACCAGAATATGACATGACTTGATTCTTACTTTCGTCTTTCCTTCAAACACCCTGCATCTCCCACTCCCTACATACATAAGATTTGTTTCCTTTTTTATTATTATCACATTTTCCCCCTCATTATTTACACCTATACCCTTTTTTCTTTGAAATATTTTCTATTTTACAATATCAACTATACATACTACAACTCATTTACATCTTTATTTTCTCATACCAGAGAAAAGATGCGATATGTACCAATCTGTGACCTATTTATTTCATTTATGAGGATGTACTCAAGATACATCCATTTGAGTATGAATGATTCACTCTGATCATTTTTAATGGCAGAATAATACTCCATTCTATAAAATAACCACATCTTCTTTATCCAACCTCCAGCTGATGGATATTTTGGTTGTTTCCAAGATTTAGCAATCACAAACAGCTGCTATAAACATAGCAACACATATGTTTCTGTGATATGAATCTTTTAATTCTTTTGGGTATATACCTAGCACAGCAATGGCTAGGTAAAATGTGACCTCCAATCCCAGCTTTTTGAGCAATCTCCACACTAATTTCCACAGACAGTGAAGAAGGGTTCCTTTTTCTCCGCAGTCTCAGCAACATTTGTTGTTGGGCTAATTCTGAAATAGCAGCCATTCTTTGTGGAGTGAGATGAAATCTCAGTGTTGTTTTCATTTGTATCTCTTGAATGACCAGTGATATTAAGCATTTCTTCATATACTTCTTAGCTGCTCTTACTTCTTCCTCTGAAATGTATCTGTTCATTTCAGATGCCCTTTTTTGATTGGGTCTTTAAATTTGAGTGGGTTGATTTTTTTAAACTATATACTGAATTAGACCCCTCTCTTTCACCATGTATCTAATATCAAAGTGGATAAGATATCTAAGTATTAAAACAGACACACTAAACCTGTTACAAAATATGTTAGGTAAAACTCTTGAAGACATTGGCTTAGGGAAAGACTTCCTGAACAAAACCTCTATAGCATGAGAATTGACAGGAAAAAAAAAATCAACAAATGAGATCTCATTCTGTTAAAAAGCTTCTGCACACAAAGGAAACTACCAACAGAATAAAAGCAACCAACAATAAAGAATCTTTACCAGCTGTTTCTCAGTCAAATATTTTTTAAGTGAAGTTATTTCTGTATTACCTAATAGCTTCTAAACCACTCATAGAGCATTTCTTCTAGTAACAAAATTTCAATTGTATAAATTAAACCAAACAAAATTATTGCAAATACTACTTTCTATGATACAGCAACTTCAAATCCAAAGTGTGTTTAATTCTAGATGAAACTGAAACAAAATACTAAAGGTATATAATGCATATAGAACTCTAACATATGACAGATTGGGTATATCTTTGAGGGATGTTCCCATGGCCAGAGTGTCTTTTGTGCTAAAACTGATTAAAATATAGAGGGATTGTTTATTTCTTTGTTCACTAAAAGAATCAGTGGATAAAGCAATTATAAATATTTTAAGATATAAACATATACTTAATTTTCATAAAATATTGATCTGTTGTTATATGAGATCCCAAAGGAGATATACAGAATGATACTAGGAGCTGCAGACTAAAACAAATGAATTCAGAATCCAAAGCTGAAGACAGCTGTCACTGTCATAATGGGATAGGAACCTCCAATAATTGTTCCTTGGCAAATACATCAAATTCAGCAAAAACTGTGTAGAAAAATACCTTCACAGGATTAAGTCAACCAAATGATAGTAATGACACCTTACTGTAGCATGTGAAGTACAAAAGGCACATGGAAAAGGATATGAATATGAAGGAAGGGGTCAACATGACCTACACAATCTGTCTCCCAACTCAAAGAAGCTTAGGAGGAGACATACTCTGCATGGAGGACTTGTACCTGAATATTGAACTTTGCTTTGGACACCAAAATTCAGTTCACTTCAGTAATAAAACCTAGTGTAAGGTCGGCTGCCACAGCCTCAGATCAAAACCAGGATCTTTTCACTTTGCCAAGAGGTCTCACTGTCCTATAAACCAAATTGAACTTTATGACCATATGCTTTAACACACTCAAGTATGGCTCCTGCTCCAACACTTATAGAATTCAGGACTCCAATACTGCACTGATCCCCCCTCCACCATGGGTCCACATCTCAGTACTGCTGTTTGACACCTCAGTCTCAGCATGGCTACTGAGAGTCCAAGACCCAGACCAGACATCGGAGACCTGGCTTCCATATCAGCATTAGCAGAAACATGTTCTAAGTTAGTACACATATCTCTAGTCTGGAGACTCATGATCTTTGACTCTGGACCAGCCTTGTTGAGCTCAGGTTTCCTGCTAGCCTTACAAAGGTTAGCACTGAGGTATTGGCCATTAACTATGTCCCCAATCTAGTACTCATTGCAGTATGTTCCAGGTAGAAGCCCCGTCTTGTAAACACTAGTGCTGGGCCAGAAGCCCTAGACGGAGACTTTAAGACTAACCATTTACATACTTCAGCAATGGTCCAGCCTATATTCGTATAAACTTTCTAGAAATAATTGTTTTTAAAAAAGGTCAGTAAACTGCAAGTATATTCAAAAATTTTAATGAAATTGAGAATACAATAAATGATAAAAGTAAGAAATATAGTTGGTATTGAAATAATTTTAAAATCAAATTCCATACTTGAAATCTACAGTGAATTATTTGTAAAATCTAGTATGGAACACTCAAATGGTAGATGAGCAAGCAAAAGAAAATATAATTGAAGTAAAAAAAATAGTCTAACATTAAACAGAGAAGAAAAAAAGAAGAAAATAGTATAATGCTTACAGGGTGTACAAAACATCATTAAAAATAATAATTTGAGGTAATGGAGTTTCTGAAGGAGAAAAGAAAGATGAAGGGGTAGTGAGCTTATTTAGGGATATAAATTATTTTCAAACATTTTTCCAATCATAGAGTGATACAAATATCCAGGTGTAGAAAAGTCAAAGTTCTACAATTAAATTCAATACAAACAAGAATAAACCAAGTCGTAATATTCAAATTCTCCAAAATTTAGGTCAAAGATAGAACCCAGAAGGGAGTATTAAAACAATTACATATGATGGACTTCTAGCATCACTAGCAGCTGATTTCTCAGCAAAACAATGTATAAGGTAGAATAAAATGGGATGATACATATCCATATAACTAAAGGATGTAAAAACCCTGACCACAAGAACACAACATCCAAAAGAACAGATCTTCAACAATGTAGGATAAATTATTTACCAAACAACAGCTGAAAGAGTTGGACACCATAGGATGTTACTTATAACAAAAGATTTTAAAAAATCATTTGAAGCATAAAAATATCAGTTAACTACATAAAAATGTATAAAATTCATTTGTAGGTGTTTAGTCCCAAGTCAAATTCAGATTACTGTGATGTGTAAACAACTTGAAACTTTAATATGTAGTATGAAAGACAAGACTATTAAGAATAGTAACTACAGTAATTGTTATGTAATGCATATTATAAGAAGGACATTGGCGGGCCGGGGAGTTAGCTCAGTGGTTGCGGCGCCTGTCTCACAAGCGCAAGGCCCCGGGTTCGATTCCCCGGTAACCACATAACAATACTGGGTGTGGAGACCCACGCCCAGCAGCAACCAGTACCACATCCACAGTGTCGGGCGTGGTGGCTCACGCCTGTGGTCCCAGCGCTCGGGAGGCAGAGGCAGGAGGATTGTGATGTGGGTTGGAGGCTGAGCTCAGGGCCAGCCTGGGCCACAAAGAGAGACCCTGTCTCCAAAAACCTAAAAAAATAAATAAATAAATAAAATAAAATAAAAAGGACATTGGCACATCACAATGTCTATATTGCATAAATAGTACACTTAGAATGCAATATTCTCTGTTTCAATGGTAAATTATTATCTTATAATAATCTAAGTATAAGATATTTTATGTAAGTATAATGGCAAATACAAAGTAAAATATGTATACAGGTTTACAGAATGCAGAAAGCAATCAAAGCATGCCAATACATAAATCTGCTGCTAACAAAAAATAGCCAGAAAAGGACAATGGATATATAAAATAACTACAAAACATCAGGGCATGATGGCTCATTTCTTTAATCCCAGCACTTGGGAGGCAGAGGTAGGAGGATTGCTGTGAGTTCGAGGCTTGCCTGGGCTACATAGTGAGTTCGGAGCCAGTTTGAACTACAAAGAGAGACTGTTTCAAAAACAAACAAACCAACAAACAAAACTACAAAGTAATTAACCAATTTTCAGTAAGAAGTTCTCATCTACTCATAATTAATTGTAAGTAAATAGATTAAATTTTCTATCAAAAACTTATAGTGGCTGAATGGATAAAAAATAAATGATAAAATATTCAAATTACCTGAAACAACACACATAGACTGAAAAAGAAGAGATGGGAAAAATAAAATAAAAATGGAAAGTGAAAAAGCAGGAGTAGCTTTATGTCTGTCAAATAAAATAGCCTTTACATAAAAATTTGTAACAAGACAAAGAATATAAAGATGAAAGTGTAAGTTCATCAAAGCAATATAACAGTTGTAAATATGTGTACCCCCAACATTGGAGCACAAAATATGCAAAAGACAAGTGAAAAGACCTTAAAGATAGACCAAGTTATAATGATTGTAGTGGATTTCAATATTACCCTTTCACTAGTAGACTGACAATGCAGAACATTCATAAGACATTGAACTTGAACTACAGCAGATCAAATGACTCTAACAACCATTGAGAGGACATTCTGTTTGAGAACCACAAAGTACATATTATTTGTGGAATATTTTCTAGGATAAATCATATGTTAGTCCACAAAACAAGTCAAATAATCCTATAAGGATTGAAATAATGTCAAATAATATCAAGAAATAATGTGAAACTAGACATCAATACTAGGAAGACTTGGAATATTAAGAAGTACATGGAAGTTAAATACATGCTGCTCAATAATGGATCAATGACGAAAATCAAAGGAAAATTTTCCCATTATACAGAGACAAATGCAAATGAAAACACTGCATAATTTCAGATACAGGAGCCAAAAACAGTGAAAAATACTCGCCGGTGATTGCAAATGAGATGCAGGTCTCAGTGAGTAGTTTACAAAGAAAATGATTGAATTAATAAAAATAAAGAGTTCATATGGTATTATTTTATACTTTATGAAGCTAATAGAAGGATAAATGATCACAAAGAAGGAGATGATAAAGAAAGTAGAGAAAGAGTAAGATATAAATGTTGTATGAAGATTTTTTTCTTTGAAAACATGAAGAAATTTGATCTTAAATCCTCCACCTAAAGCCATTAAAACAATAAATGATTTCAGAAATCTTTAGGTTATGCCATCAACATCTTACAGCCAAGAGAAATTATGTTAACCAACAGGAATATTTTGAAAAAGAGTCAATAAAATACATTTAAAATATTAGAAAGAATAAAATATACATATGCATACATTAAAATAAGAGAAGAAAGTTGTATACCCATGAATCTATAAAACATATGTGCAGGGCCCAGGATTTAGCTCAGTGGTTCCAGCACCTGCCTTGCAAGTGCAAGGTCGTGGGTTGAATCCCTGGTAACCACACACAACAATGCCAGGCATGGTGACTCATGCTCTCCAGCAATCAGTGCCACATACCACAGTGGTGGGCGTGGTGGCTCATGCCTATAATTCCAGCACTTGAGGCAGGAGAACTGGTGTGAGGTCAAGTTGAGCTCAGGGCCAGCCTGAACTATAAAAGCAAGAGCCTGTTAAAAAAAAAAAAAAAAATATATATATATATATATATATATATATACATTTATATGGAAATATAAATAAATACAAAGACATCTTGTGTTCATGGATTGGAAAAATTCATTTTGTTAAAATATTTGTGCTATTAAAAGCAATTTATGGCATCAAATAAATCTTTATAAGATCTCCTACAAATTTTAGAAAATAGGAAACTGAAATTTGTATGGTATCAAAAAGTTTCTGAATTGGACCAGCAATATTATATAATATCATAATAATTGATACCAATATCTGTTCTGGCATCATAGTGATAATATGACATGGTATTGGCATAAATATAGTTACTTGGACCAGAATTGAGCAGAATTGAAAACCACAAATAAAACCATTCATTTTTGTTCATTTTTTTCTGTAAGAAATTTTGCAGTGTTTTTTCATTCTTATCAAAGCAGAAAACATGTGAAAATAAATTGAAAGAGACCCTTTTATTCACAGATCTATGTCTAAAGGGCTCTTAGCAGTAATTAAACATCAAACCATCAAACCTATACAGTCAGTTTTATATATAAATATATTATATAAATAATAATATATTATTAATATATATTATATTAAATATTATATGTAATATATAAATAATATATATAATATATAAATATATTATATATAAATATATATATATATATATATGTATATTTTTTTAAAGTTTTTGAGACAGGGTTTCACTTTGCAGTTCAGGCTGGCTCTGAGCTCACTATGTAGCCCAGGCAAACTTGGAATTCACAGCAATTCTCCTGCATTTACCTCCCCAGTGCTGGGATTACATGCGTAATCCATCATGCCCAGAATTGTGGCATGTGGTGCTGATTGCTAGTGGGCGTGAGTCACCATGCCAGGCATTGTTGTATGTAGTTATGGGGAATCAAACCTGCTCCCTTGCACTTGCAAGACAGGTGCCAGAACTACTGAGCTAAAGCTTCAGACCAATTTTTTTATATCTATGAATTAGGGATTTCTAGAACAGTATTTATTAACTACATCTATAATTTGAATGTTGACCTGTAGTTTCTAAGACTGTATTCCTTTGGGAATGAAACACTGCATCTTACTTCTAGTTTTAATTCTGATGCTATTCATAAACACCCAAAACTTATTTATGGAAATTGATGAGTTTATCACAATTGTTAAACTTAACAGTAGTTGTCTATATTTTTACTTCTTTTAAATATATTCTGTATGATTGTTTCTTGTTGATTTTAAAAAATTTTTTTTCTTCCTAATACCAGGGATTTAACTTGAGACCTTGTGATTGTGAGGTACCAGAACTACTAAATTAATCCCCAGATGTCTTTTACATGTTTTCGAATATAGGTAATTGCAACTCTAGAAATTTAGAACTGAAGTTGACAGGATTATAAAACGAATAACATTAATTAATGGAAAAGTGAGGTTAGAAAAATTAATTTAAACTCACAGGACCAAAGCTCAGTAGTACAGTTCTCTAACATACTGGTTCATTTGTATTGTTTTATGTCCATTATTTAACAAGTGACTTTTCTTTATCATATTTAGTTTATAGTTCATTGAATATTTTCCCTAGGACAAGAAGGGATTCACAAAGAAATTTTTTTTTTTTTTTTTTTTTAGGTTTTTTGAGACAGGGTCTCGCTTTTGTGGTTCAGGCTGGCCCTGAGCTCAGCCTCCAACTCACATCACAGAAATCCTCCTGCCTCTGCCTCCTGAGTACTGTGATTACAGGCATGAGCCTCCACGCCTGGCACTGTGGTGTGTGGTACTGGTTGCTGCTGGGCGTGAGTCTCCACACCCAGTATGGTATGTGGTTACCGGGGATCGAACCCAGGTCCTTGTGCTTGCAAGACAGGTACCGGAACCACTGAGCTAACCCCCTGGCCCCACAAAGGAATTTTTAAAAAATGTATTGGTATGAGAAAATAAAGATGTAAATGAGTTCTAGAATTGTATGTTATATGTTGTGAAATAGAAAATATGCAAAGAGAAATAGGATGAAGGGGGGAAAATAATGAGATTATAACACAAAAGAAAGGAAACAAATTTTATGTATATGGGCGGGTGGTAGGGTTGGTAGGACTATGGGAAAAAATGAAAATTAAGTTGTGTCTTGTACTGGTACAAACTCCCATTGTGGAGTGCAATCATGACGTGTATCTGTAATGTTCCAATAAAGATTTCAATTAAAAACATGTATTGTGTTCACTGTTACATTATAAGTGGAATTTATGATGGTATTCATCATTGAGAATTTATGCCAGTACATGATATATGTTGATTCTTATTTTTCACATTCCTGGCCCTCCCTTCATCTCTTACAGCCCCTGTATACATAAGCCTTATTTCCATTTTTTCTTATTTTTATTTTTTTCTTTCCCTCCTTTCATTCCCTTTGCCTCCTCTCCCTAGTTAGCTTTCCCTTTTGAACGTTTTCTATTTTACAGTATTTGTAACACTTCTTGGTACTCATTTATCATGTATTTTAGAACTCATTTACATCTTCAGATATGGTATTTACTCATCTATGAGCTATTTGTTTTATTTATGATTATGTCCTCAAGGTATGTCAATTTGAGTATAAATGCTCAAACTTATCATTCTTTATAGCAGTGTTAAGATTTGATTTCATTTATAAACCCTACATCTTATGTATCCAGTCTCCACTCCATGGATATTTGGATTGTTTCCAAGATTTAGCTATCACAAACTGAGCTGCAATGAACATGGGTGCACATATGTCATTATGGTACAATTCCTTTAATTATTTTGTATATATATCTAGCAGGGGAACAGCAGGGTCAAATGGGACCTAATCCTAGTTTTAAGAGGAACAAATTCTCAATATTGAGCATGATCATGATGTGTACATAAAATGTACCTATATAAAATGAATAAAAGAACAAAAACATACTACTATGGAACATTTTGAATTCATGCTCTTTTCATTTTTATTGTCAGATTCTCTAAGTTCACTGAATAAAAACTGCATACTATTAGATATTTCTTCTTTGCAAGAGAAATATATTGCCTGAGTAGCTACTTTGAAGATAATGATATACAGTGTATTAAATATTATTATCTCATTATTTTGCTATAATATTTTATCTTTCATAAAATAAATAATTTTCTAGTTACTTTATAGGATTTTTTGCATTACATGAAAAATATATATGTATAATTTTTGCTTAATATATATATATGTATATATATATATACTCTCTAGAAGACTGCCTGACAGCAATTATTCTAGCATGCTAAGTATTACTATAATGATATGAGAAATAAATTTTTACTTTATTTTCAAAAATAGATTCTTTTTTGTAGAGATGGTCATTTCCCCAATAAATATATTTTAAAATTTAAATTAACATTCAACACAACAATGTTGTATTTCTACTATAATTTATGACTGGTAAGAATTTTGATGAATGCTACATATAAGTTTATTTTGTGACCTATGTAAAAAATATTTCTTATGAAATTAAATCATGTTTCAGATCATGTTTTTTAAAATTAAATGAAGTTTTAATCAAATTAAAACTTGATAATGAAAAGCGATTCTGAACCATTCATTCAGTTCACTTAATTGCAATAATGATTATGCTTCTATTGCTCTAATGTAATAGAGCAATTAAGTAATTAATGTTGAATCAGTGTATTTATAGTTAGTAATATATTTCTTTGTTCTAATGTCAACTTTGTTTAACTTTGGAAGCAACAAAACATTGTTCTAATAGACAGAAGCTAAGACAGAATTCTAGTACATATGTCAAAACAAGTTTGAACAAAAATAAGTTTGTACCAATATTTTGTTTCTTTCCTTTTTACTACTCATCACCATCTAAAATAATTTTCAATATATTTTCACACCAATTAATGTATGTCTTATCCATTTCCCCAAGAGAAAGTAAATTTAGAGCAGTGTATACAATTTCTTTATTCTGTTTTCAAGCCAGGCGCCCACAACCACTCATGGAACTGAAATTCAGTAAATATCCATTGGGAGACTTAATGTCTAGTTAACAGTTTGTGTCCCTCTGAGTAAGCTATGTGCAAGTAAATTGGATCAGCATGGTGCTGGGTGTGGCTGGAGGGTCATACTGAAGAAAAAAGACACACCCTACGTGTTGGTGGCACCAACCAATAGGCTTGTGGACTGAGTAAAATGAAAATGAAATGAAGAAGGAAGGTTTCTTTCTGTTTCTTCAGAGGCACTCCACTATTACTCTTCCCTTGTATTTTACTCCTGACTTCAACCACAGATCCTCTAGACTTCTGATATGGACTCACGTGAGGTCCCACAGTGAGCTCTCAGACTCCTACAGGATCTTTTGAATCTCCAGGGTGTGTGCAATCTTTTTGCTCGCTTCCACACATGGCTTCACAGCCAGTCATTGGAAGTTTATCTTGTACATTCTTCTGTAGTTGTTTATCTTGTATGAGATCTGTTTCTTTCGTGAGAATTGACTGATACAGATGATATGGGTGGATATATAGATACATGGAGGGACTAGTAATTCTGAAATTCAGAGCAAAAGCCCTGACAACAGTGAACATAATACAGCTCCTTAGAGGCAATGGGCTCAGTGATTCTAAACTCAACAATCATTAGATCAACTTTCCTTTTTTTCTAAAGAGTGATACACAGCCAACTTCATGTCCCTACTGAATCATGTGTCATAGATGAAGAAAATATATGTCAGCAAGGTGTATCTTCTTTTCAAAAAGCTGTATATTAAGAAAATTTCCAAAGACCAGTTTTCCTGTGTGCCTTCAGAGGGTCTATATATTCTCTGTGATAACCAGGAGGCTTCTGAAGTGCCTTCTTGTCCCAGTACTACAGTGTAATGTATCAATATCTTGACATTCAGTATGGAAACTTGTGCATATATCATAGTTTTCATAGAAACTCATTTCTCTTCAAGTATAGGTACCACTGTGTCAGGTGTAATATTCAAGAGAATTTGTATGAGTATTGCATTTATTATATAAAATAGACTTCCTGGTTTGTTGCATGGTTGAAAGTCTACACTTCCAGTACTATTAAAAAAGTAAAAAAAAAAAAAAACATTCTTATAGTGTACAAGGCACATGAGTATAATATATCTATATTAGAGTTATAATTTGGAAGAAACATTTTCTTGATTGTAGTATTTTCAAGGTTACTTCCTTATCATTCCAGTTGTTGTTTTAACATGTGATTTTAAGTATGTTTTAAACATTGGCAAAATATAAGTTAAGAGCTTAATATTCTTGATCAAAGAGTTCTGAGATGCAAATAAATGCATTAAAAATACAATAAACTTTGGTACTCATTTACACCTTGGGTTTTTCTGATGTATGATAGGTAATGAAAAATAGGAAGAAAATGTTCAAAAGGAAAAGGGAAAGAGGGAGTAGGGCAAGTAAATAAAAAGGGAAAGAAAAACTTGATAATGAAAATAAAGATAACTTATATATGTAGGGAGCAAGGAGTTGTAGGGTGGGCAAGGGAAAGGGAAAAAATGAGAAGCAAAATGTGTCATGTATAGATACAAGTTCTTGACTTTAAACGTGATCATATTGTATGTATAAGATGTATAAATAAAGTCAATTAAAAATAAAATACAATAAAGTTTGCAAATTGTTAGAAAAAAGAAAAAAAAATTCTCCACTGGTGTCTAAGTCATGATTAATGCCACAAAATAACAATCAGAAGACCATCTAAATATTCAAAAATAGTATTTCAGAAAAGTTTGCATATGAAAATTTCTTGTGCTGATTCATAGCTATTCTTTATCTCTAAGTATTTTATATGAAAATTAATATTTTCAAAAAAATTGTTCTATTTGGAAACAATTTCTGATATCCAGTGCTTTTACTTAGGGCTCACTATTAGTTTGGGCCTAGACATTTCTCAAAAGACCATGTGTTAAAGGCTTGCCCTCCCCCCTCAAATGGAGCTATTGTGAGATGGTGAAACCCTTAGGAGCCAGGACCAAGTGGAAAATTCTGCGGTCACTGAAGGGATTTCTCTTACTTTCTGTCCTTTGCCTGAGGTATTTTGTGTCATCATGTACTTACTCCCTGTCATAATCTATCGCCTCTCTCCAGACCCAAAGCCACTGGGACAATTGATCATCTATTAAAAGCTCCAAATGCATGAGACAAAATGATATGTTTCTCTATATCAGCTGACTATGTCAAGTATTCATTACAGTGACAAAAAGCTGATGGATGGTTACCTTTCATTTGCACATATACACTGTAAACAATGGTAATAAACATTTTGGTGGAGGATGAACTTTTGATTCAACATGAACTAGACAGTGACACAATTGTTATCTGAGAATGACTATGTGGTAAGAAGAAAAAGATAAATAAATAAAAATGAAACAAAAAGCAGTCTGGGAAGACAAGTTAGAACAAAAGCAAAAGTGATACAATACTGGATTCCAGAAAATATTAAAGAAGTTATTCAAAAGACTGAGTCGTAAAAAAGAAATCATGTTTTTAGGGGGGATTTTTTCAAAGAGATATTGAGCTCTATGTCACAGGAATGGATCTTATAGTATACACTGAAAGAATTATACTGAATTTAAATGTCATTACCATTTTCTCCAGTATTGACCCACTTCTCCCTACCATAAATTTATTTCTACTTTTTCCTTCAGGGAATAGTTTTAATGAGAGAAATATTTAATGGACATTTGTCCTCAGTGAAGAAGGTCATACAAATAAGAAACAAAACTGTGAAAAAATAAATATTAATTTACAAAGGCTCTAATCTCTGAATTCATCAAAAGATAACAAGTAGATATTTTTCTTTTTCAAATTTTAATGAGTGTATTATTCCTATTTGTTATTGCATATACATAATGAATATTTCTAGTAATAATTAGGAAATGCTATATTTAAATGTCTAGCATCTTTATGAATATTAGAAATCTAATTATATACTATTGTCATTTATTACTGATTAAAATGCCATAAATTTACATACATCTGGTTCTCAATTTCTATAATTAAGTAGAGAACCAGAAACCTAATTCTCCTAAATCTACTGCACAGCTGACTAAGTCTTTATCTTTTCTAGTAATACACAAACATACCAGCACAAAAGATAGATAAGAAATATGTGGCTGAATCATTTTTTAAAGTTCTAAGTATATGCAATAAAATATGAAAATCTGCTTTTTATTATACTACAAATGAAAGTATACTGAGTGAATAAATTGACACTGATTCTGTTTGAACATGGCTAGCACCCTTTTAGGGAAGAATGGCAAGTACAATGTGTTTTAGATAAAATGAACACCACTGGAAGAGAGGACACCAAGCACTAGTAGAGAACACATATGTTATACTAATAAAAAGTCAGAACTTGTACAATTCCTTGATATTCAGTTGCTGCTGATAAGAGACATGAAATGGGGTACTGTGTCACAGAAGAAAAATGTACCTATGAATCACTAAAGTACATATTTTAAAGGACCCATGAAATAGATAGTTCAGCTTAACTGTGTCAACTTAACTGACTTGTGAGCTGCCTGCAGGCTTCATAAGGAAGACCTGGTGTATCTGGGTGATTCACAGAGGCATGAACTTGGATATAATATTGTGTTTGGTCCCTTGGTGCTTCCTTTCTGGCCCTGGTCCCCTGTTCTGCTGTACATAACTTATCAACCCTAAAAATTGTTTTCAGTATTGGGAATTGAATTCAGGCCCTTGTGCTTCCCAGGTAGGTGCAATACCACTTGAGCTAAATCCCCAGCCAGAACTGATAAGCTTTGTTCCACTGTGGCTCTCTACCCTTTATATCTCTTACTTCAAGCTAGATAGCCATAGAATAAATTCCTTAAACCACAAGCCAAATTAACTTCTCCTCCGTTAAGTTGTGTATGTTGAAATTGTGTTCCAGAGCTAGGAAAGTTGATTAATACAAAGCCTAACATGAAATCCTTTCTTATCTGCAAACTCCTAGTTCTTGGATTTTTTCCAGCATTATTTGGATCCCAAAAGGTTGTTAGATAAATTAAAGTAAAACAAAGCAAACAAAAAAATCCAAGCATTGACAAGGTGATTCTATTGCTTTAATGATATGACAAATAATGTACAAGAGGATGCATGTGAATTCCACTGCAACATACCTATGTCTGAGTGTATCACAGTACTGTAGAACCCTAAGTGAATTAGGGTTACTACATTCTACATGTATATATTTTTTTCTTTTTGGTATGTAGATTTCTGCTTTTGAGTCATTTGACCGCATGATTGCATAACTTGTTTTTTTTAAATTATTTTACAAGATTTCACAGCTGAAATTGTGCCTTGATTCCCAGATGACACACTGAGTTGCAGTTTTGAAAAATATTTTAAGTTTTGATACTGTAAAAGTGAAATTGTTTCATTTTCAGTTGTTCCAATGGATATATTATGTTAGGTAGAAGTATGAACTTGCTGTTGTCTTTATTTTAGAACTGCATGTGATTTAGGAACATGTCTTGCTTATGAATTTGACAAAGGACGGCATGTGGTGGTCAAGGTAGAATGTCAACTTGGTGGCGTTGAGATATACACAGGATTGGTAGAGCACACTTTTGCAGGCACCTGTATAACCTTAGAGTCTGTATTTGGTTTGCTATTCCTTCACATCTGGCATTACTCAGTTTTTCTTTCTTCCATCTCTCATGAATCAAGTAGCTTTGCTTCACCAGCTCCTTCTGACATGACTTTTCTGTCTTGGAACTAACTGACCATAAATGATATCACTTTAACAAAAGAGCTAAGTTAAACTTCTTCTTCTTTAATGTGTAGATGTAATTTATTATGTCCAGTGATGGGAAAGCTTACTAAGACACTATAAGGAGTATTTTAGATTTATCTCTGCATGAGATAGGAAGCCATTGAAAAATTAAAAGAAAAGATGCATCATAGAGCTGATTGTGTTTTTTTTGTTGTTGTTGTTTGTTTGTTTTGTATTTTAGAGGAATGACTGTCTCTGTTTTATGTAAAAAGAATAAAACGAAAAAAAGCATCAAGTCACTGCCATCTATTTTCAATAACAGAAATTTAGAGAAGGGTATCAGTGGTGTAGTTGGTAATAAATGACTCTGTTTCTGTGTCTCTCACTGTCTCTGTCTCTGTCTCTCTCTCACTATATATATATGTATATATATATGAATTAAGGAATATATATGGAATGAAGGGAGAAATATCAAAATCAAGGAGACATCATTATTTTTTTTTCTCTTAAGCAATTGGAAAATGGAAGTGACATTTACCTATATAGAGCAGTAGTGGTGAACCTGTAGCATAGTGGGCTGTTTGTTATTATTGAAAGCTCTAAAACATTCACCATCAGTGATATAGGTGTCATCAGATTGAATCCCCAAAATACTGATAGCTATGTCATCAGCTTGCAGAAGTTAAACCCTAAATGCTAACAACCATACACTTTCTGCTCTGCACCAAAAGCTTATCTCATACTCCCAGATGCCTGGGGAAAATGCAGACTAGCTAGATCTGTCTTGACTGTTGTGTTGCCATTCCAGATGACCTTGGAATCCTTATAATCTGATTATAATGATAAAAGACACACCACATGGCACCATGTCTGTTCTGATTATGCCTAAAGTATGGAAGAAAAAGAAAATGGTTGCCTGATCCCTGGAAATTTCCTCCCTTTCTATGAAGAGCTCTAATTACAGCATGCACAACACCTCCTTATAACTCAACTCTAATGAAAGTCCAGACCCCAGGCTTCCTTTCCTTCTCCATTTATTGGCCAGTGAATATAATGTCCTTCCTGTTTTTATAACTGTTTTTTGTTGTTGTTGTTTTGTTTTGTTTAGGTTTTCTTTTTAAGACAGGGTCTCGCTTTGTAGTTCAGGTTGGCCCTGAGCTCAACCTCAAACTCACATCACAGCAATCCTCCTGCCTCTGTCTCCCGAGTGCTGGGATTACAGGCGTGAGCCACCACGCCCGGCACTGTGGTATGTGGTAATGATTGCTGCATGCCCAGTATTGTTATGTGATTACCAGGGATCGAACCTGGGCCCTTGCGCTTGCAAGACAGGCGCTGGAACTACTGAGCTATATCCCCGGCCCTGCTTTTATAACTGTTTGCTTGTTTCTGAGCCATATTATATAAGAAAAGAACCTGGAAATTTGGTAAAAATAGGTTTAGGAAAACAATTGAGGTTTGTATTTGCATGCACTGAGTTTTAGAGATCAATTAGGGAACAGGTAATAATGTAGATAGGACAATTTTACATGAAAGTCATGACTTGGGAGAGATGGAGAACAGACAAATACAATATGAAGATATGATTTTATAGATGCAATTTCCAACTGAGCTAAAGAGGTCATGCAGAATTAAGTGCAGTTACAAAGAAAGAACAGCTTCAAGGACTACCTTAATTTACTCATTGCTTAGAGGTCTGGAGAGGGACTCAGAATTAAAAATGAGAGGAAGAAGTAATGTTCAATGAATAAGGAGAAATTAAAAGAGGTTTTCACATCCTGCGGGCTAAAATCACTTTAAACTGGGAATTAAAATTGCATAAAAAACAAACAATTTCTAGAGTTCAATTAACCAATACATATGAAATTACTGTGCTGGAAAACTGTAATACTGTATTGATGGGTCCAAAGCTATCATGTAGTAAATTATTTTTATGATACATTAAGCTCAAAGTCTTATTACTCTGACAGAAAAAGAATGAATAAAAGCTGGATCAATCAAAATTAGTAGGCACCATATTTATAGCTACTCATTCTTCTCAGCCCTCAAACCACTTGGCTAATGTAAAGGTTCATGTTAAATTAGGAACCAGATCAATAAAGCCTCAAAAACAACAAACCAAAGTTTGTTGCTTCACCAGGTGAAGTAAGTTAATTTTAACAATACCAACAGCTAACATTTAAGCAGCACTTACATGTCAATGAACTCATCCAAACCCTTAAAAATCTACTTTTTATATAGATACTCTTAGGCTCAAATCTGTGAAATTGTCAATATTGAAACTTTTTTGGCATATAAAATGAAATATTCATATTACTCTATTTAATATTACTAAATGATTTTTAAAGATTAAACTAACAATAATAAAAATCAGCAGTGATAGGCCAGGTCAAATATCTACTACATACAAGACAATGCTAGGAAACCACATACTTGGCTGCAAGCTCACACTCTTTCCACAACTCTATTGCGTCTTCAATATGTATCACAACTTAAATCCAGAAATGTCACTAACCTGTGAATGTCTCCACTTCCTTTTTCTTTTTTATTTTATTGAGTTTATTGATGCATTCTAGATATACATTACATTCAACTTTGAGAATTTAACTTGTATATGTTGTTTCTTGATTTAAAATTTTTCACATTTCCCTCCCTACAAACCCCCACAATCCTATGTACATAAACTTTGTTTCCTTTTTTTAACCATCAAAATTTTTTCTCCTCTTTACTTTCCCCTGACCCCTTTTTCCCTTTTCCTTTTGAACATTTTCTTCCTATTTCACAATACCTATTATACATTTTAGAACTCATTTATACCTTTAGAGAAATGATATAATATTTACATATCTGTGTCCTATTTATTTCACTTATGAGTACGTTTTCCAGGTACATTCATTTGAGTATAAATGACTGAAACTTATCATTCTTTATGGCAAAGTAATACTCCATTTTATTATTTTAAAAACCCACAAATTTTTACTCATTCATAGCATGATGAGCATTTGAGCTATTTCTAATATGTAGCTATTACAAACTGTGGTGCTATAAACACGAGTGCATCTATATCATTGTGATGTGCATCTTTTAATTATTCCATGTGTATATCAAGCAGGGAAATAGTAGGGTCAAATAGAACATCTCATCCTGTTTTTTTTGAGGAAACTACACACTGAATTCCAGTGTTATACCAGGCTACATTCCCACCAAAAGTGGAGAAGGATTCCTCTCTTCCCCCATAGCCCTTACAGCATTTGTTATTCGTTGATTTCTTGATAGCAGTCATTTTTCTGGAAAAAGACAGAATCTCAGTGTTATTTTCATGTGCATTTCTCAAATGACCAGTGATACTGAACATTTTTTTTCATATATTTCTTTGCTGCCTTTACTTCTATTTAGGAAAAATGTTTATTAATTTCAGATATCCACTTTGGATTGTGTCTTTAGATTTAAGGAGTCTGACTTTTTGAAGTTCTTTGTATATTCTAGATAGTGGTCCTTTGTCTGAGGAACAGCTGGCGAAAATTAATCCCAAAATTGAACATTGTCTTTTGGCTGTGTTGGTGATTTATCTTGCTGTGAAGAAGTTTTTTAATAAGATGAGATCCCAGTTGTTGATTCTGCTAGTTTGCATGCTGCTGAGGTTTTGTTCATAAAATCTTTCCCTATGCCAATGTCTTCAAGACTTCTACCTAACCTATCTTCCAACAGGTTTAGTGTTTTTGTTTTAACATATAGATGTCTAACCCACTTTGATTTTAGTTTAATGCCTGGTGAAAGGCATAGATCTAGCTATAATCTTCAGCAGGGGGAAAGCCAGTTTTTCCAACACCATTTATTAAGTAGGCTATCTTTCCTTCATTGAGAGTATTTGGCTCCCTTATTAAGATGAGGTGACTTAGTACGTCTGGAGTTGTTTCTGCATCTTATAGTCTGTTCCACTTATCCTCAAATCTGTTTCTTTGCCAGTACTATGCTGGTTTTATCACAGTGGCTTTGTAGTATAGTTTCAAAATAAAGATTATAATACCCTTGCTGTGTTCTTGTTGCCTAGAATTGCTTTTACTAGT
Organism: Petromus typicus; assembly: GCA_004026965.1. NCBI lineage: Eukaryota > Metazoa > Chordata > Mammalia > Rodentia > Petromuridae > Petromus > Petromus typicus. Next base: position 14,089 of record PVIR01018296.1, on the reverse strand, counting down.
CTAGGTCCCTTCAGGTTCCAGATGAATTTGTGGATTATTTTCTCTAACTCTATAAAATGTGCTGTTGGGATTTCAAGTAGAATCACACTGAATCTATATAGTAGTTTTGGGAATATGGCTATTTTAACGATATTGGTTCTACCTACCCAGGAACAAGGGATGTCCTCTTTGATATCATTTTTCAGAGTACTGTAGTTTCCACAGTAAAAGTCTTCCACTTCCTTTGTTAGACTAATACCTAGATATTTCTTTTTTTTTTTTTGACGTTATTGTGAAAAGAATCGATTCCTCATTTTCTCTTTCAGTGAGTCTTTTGTTCATGTATAAAAAGGTTATTGATTTTTGGGTTTTGATCTTATATCCAGCTACACTACTGAATTTGGTGATTAAGTCTAGCAGTCTTTTAGCTGAATTTTTGGGACCTTCTATGTAGACTCTCATGTACTCAACAAATAATAACAGTTTAACTTCTTTCTTTCTTAACTTTATCCCTTGTATTTCTTTTTCTTGTCTAATTTCTCTGATTAGTGTTTCCAGAATCCACTCCTCTTTCATTATAAACCTTTACTCCTGCCCTTGAGTTTCCTAAATAAGAGACAATGTCCTGTTTTCCAGGAATGTAACTTCTTACAGTGGCTCAATAGTAATTTAAACTTTTAATGAATGCAGGGGATCATTTAGATAAATGACTGTAAAAATTCCCCATGGAAACTCTGCCTCTTTAGATTATTTGCTCACTTGTATCATTACTCTTTAATATATCTATTTTAAACTGAGATATATTTCTATTTGATTCATTTTCTAATCTAAATTATTTTTATTTTATCTAACATTTCCTTTTCCTAGTGCCACAATGCATTATAACTCTGGAATTCTGAACAAATAACTACATATTCACTGTGTTTTTCTGTGTGGTTGCTTTGCCTATATACACCTAAGTCATATTTAAGTAGTTTATATTTGCGTTTCAGGCTCTGTAGCTCTCTTCTTCAAAGTGTTTTATTGACAGTTTGTTCTCTTATTGTTCTACTGGAAACAATGAATTGAAAGAATAATAAATAAAACAATACCTCAGATGATTTTTAAGGAAAATCTGACCTAAGGTGATTATTATTCCAGGTGGTTAGTCACCTACTGAGCAACAGTTATTGTGCTAAAATACCATTTAATGCTACAAATATCTCTGCCAGGTTGCTAGTAATTTCAAACACAGAGGATACTGAGACTATCCTCCAATCACAAACTGAGCTAGAGAGAATTGATTAAGATGAACAGGATTACATGGCTAACTAAACATTACTGCATTAACTACACCTTTACCATGACTGTGTTTAATACCACTCTACTGAAATATGTAATCCAGCCTCCCAGGAGCATTCCTATCTCTTCATTTTTCTTTATCCATACAACATATTGGCATCTAAGTTATTACATTTCACACATCAGTTCTGTTTGTCATCTACTTCTCTCCTTCAATCTCACCAGGGCAGATGTTTTCACTAATTTTATTAACTGTATAGCCTCAGCATAGAGTACAGGGCCAGACGTAGGGCAAAACTGTCACTTATTATTCATTGACTATGTGGCAAAGACAATCATGAGCCAGAAGAGAGATGAGAGGCAGTAGAAGTTAGTGTGTGCGATTAATAGTTTTCATATTTGACATACAGTATTTGAGAGAGAGAGAGAGAGAGAGAGAGAGAGAGAGAGAAGAGATGGTCATCTTAACCTGAATATCATTCTATCAACTAAGGAAGTAGTTTTATTATTCCATCCTCTTAACATTTATTCTACGCAATCACCCATTCCCTTATGTGGAAAATGCATGTTTTTCCCACCTGAATCAGATAGCCAGTGCTTGTGTACTAAATTTGGAAACAGAGGAATGAAGCAAATACCTCTGTTTACCTCAGCATGTATCAAGTAGCCTGGCAGTATATAAATGCTCCATCTTTACTTAGGTAAATTGACATTCAGACTATTTAATTTTGTGGCAAACATGAAGAGGTTTACAACTATAGAGTCCTCTAGAACTGCTACAATGCACAAGCATATGTTTTTGCACAGTCTAGCACATTGGACTGAAATATCAGGTAAGACAGACACAATTTCTCAGTGGCACATTTATAAAAGGAGATCTGGCAAACCAAATCAAGAGCTTAGAAAATGCAACACTCCTTTTGACATTCCAACCCCCTTCACAAAGCTTTAAAGACATCATACTGAAAGGTCGCCTGTACTTGGCTCTGATATTATGGATGAACTAATAATAGCCCAGAAAAGAGCCAATAGATTTGTCAGAAATACATTTTGTCAAAAGGAAATCAAATAAACAAAATGAAATAACAGAATTCTATCGTTTGTAAAACAGCACATCTGAACTTGGTCAGGGGTGTTTTCTCAATGTTAAAATGGCCAGGAAAAGAAATATCAAGCACAAGTGTAGGGGTTTGCTTTACTACAACAAACAAATGCTAATTTATTAGAGGTAGAAAATAAAAGAAAATTGAATATACAGGGATGTTCCTGGGGTGAGAAGAGAGAAAATAGACAGTCATGTAGAGTGATTCAACCTCCTTTTAGATGTAGCTGAGGACTACATTGCCTGAAAAGGTGAGAACAGATTGGGTATAATGCTATTCTGAGCTTCTGCTTCCACGTGCATAAAGAGCAGTTCTCAATGTTGCCAGGTCTCACTCTCAAGATTTTTATGAGGTTCAAAGAGCAGACTGCCTGCAGGCAGGTTTTTAATAGCATAGTTTGTATCCACATGAGGATAATGAAGTTTTTATTTTTTAGTAGCAGCCAAGACTATCTCAAGGGCTGATTCATTATTCTAGCATTGTAGGCCCCTGTCTCAGAAGCAATGTAAGCTCTGTACATGTGAGTCTCGTTGGAAGGTTGAAAAGAAGATCTAAACCCTGCCCTGGTCCTTTTTCAAGATCATCTCTAGGATCTCTGTGGGAGGACAGAGGCACAATGAGAGGTTTATGGCACCCGTTTGCTTATAACTTCTCTGCTTCTTGTGGAGTTGACTAGAATCACTAAGACAGGGTGGAATATACACACCCTGCGGCAGAATGAGGCCAGAAAACACGACATTCTCATCTTCCATTCACTCAGGTCCTTTCTCACTTGTATCACAAGGCAAGTGGGGCTTGGGAAACAACAAGAAAGTCTGGAAGATTCGAGCTACAAATAAAATAGTTTTTATTACTTTTTAGACTTAAACTGTATTTGAGACAACACTGATTCCTCTTTTGTTTTCAAAAACAACCTGCTTCATCCTCTCAAGGCTGAAGTCTGTGCTAAAGTAACATTTTTAAAAAATCAAAGTTGTAAATGAGTTGTAGAATGTATAGTTGATTTTGTGAAATAGAAAATATTTAAAAGGAAAGAGGGTGTAGGGGTAAATAACGAGGGGAAAAAGAATGTAGTAGTAACAAAGAAAAAAAGGAAACAAAGATTATGTGTATAAGGGGTGGAGATGCAGGGCAAGGGAAAAGGGGAAAAACGAGAATCAAGTCATGTCATGTTCTCGTACAAATTCTCAATTTTGAATGTCATGATAATGTGTATTCATAATGTACCAATAAAGATTTAATTTTCTTTTAAAGAGAAATACTGTATATACTATTTTAATTTCTTGAGAGAAGAAGTATTCTAATAAGAAAACATTCACAGGTTAAAATAGGTCTTAAGAATTACTTCTTTTCTTTCTGCTTGATGTTTTTAGAGAAAATTATTGAGGAAGATTTTCAGGTTAACTATTTAATCACAGAATAGCAATGAAGATCTAACATGTTTTCCATTTCCTATACTCCCCCAAACTCTGATATAAGGTCCATTGCCACACACATGTTATGATCAGGATTTATGCACGTCTCTTAAACTTCAGACCATCAGCTTATTGAAGGCAAGAATGAGGCAGACCAAGAGAAATTGACAGATGCTGTTATTAAATAGAGTAGAACTATGGAAGAGTAAAGAAAAACTCTGTCAAAAGTGTGTCACTTAATGACAAAGTTAATCAGGGTAAACAGTTCCATGTGAAAGGATTCTCTGTGAAATAAGAGGAAAAGGGGAGTTGAAGGTGCAGGAAAGTTTGTTCCATGCTATGTCCTATGTACAGAATCAGTGCTTTAAAAAGCAACAAACCTGAGACATTTTCTGCTGCTGCAGAGGATGAACCAAATAACACAGAACCATCAGGCTAAGTGGGTTTGAAGGAGAAGGGCCTGAATGAGCCAAAGGGTGAGGCAATTCTTCACAGTAAAGTTCCTTTGTGGATAACAAATTTTGAAATTAGACTTGAGTGGCACCTGTCTAAGGGGAAAGTGTCATATGATGAGGTGAGGAACCAAGGATTATTTCCAGATACCTTAAGGTTATGAATAAAAATGCACAAGAGTTACCGACAAAACTCAAAAGACCTGTACTTGTTTTATAAGACTTGGAGATAGTTGAAAGTACAAAGGATATGTGATCAGACATGTGAAAGCAGTTTGATTATGTGAAAGTGTTTGATTATTGCCATTAGTTTAACCAAAACTTAGTCTTTCAATTAAAAGTCTAGTGCCCAGAGTCAAAATCTCAGCTCTTGTATCTTGGACCAATTACTTAAACTCTTCATATGTCAACTTTATGACAAGAGGATTTTAATAGCACATACATCCGAGGGCCTGTGTTTTTGCAAGTACTAAATACTAACACTCGGCTTCATAGAAGGTACATCATTCAAACTACTAAATAAATGTTGGCTGCTACTGTTTTATCATTTTGGGTTTCAGTGTTAAGAGCCAAAATTATATCAAATCAGTAATACCATATGAAATGTTTATACATTTGTTTATAGCTGATTCTCTACCATCACTTGTGTGCAAGAAGAATGAGCTGCAGACCCATGGATCTCTATGCAGCATCATGCAATGGAAGCTGCCTGTAAAAAGAAGATGTACTTTTCTAGGCCACTCAAATTGCTTTGGGTACAAATGCCAGACAAGGAGATGAGAATATAAATCAATGGGATAGATTATATCTTGAGTGTAGGAGAAACTGATTCATCTTTGATTGCTCAGTTATCTAGAAGCAGTTTTAAAGATAATCTATTTATTTCAACCTGGTGCTTATCAGAAGGTTCCAGCTCAATGTTATCTATTTATCCATCAAACTACCTTTCTGAGGACGATACTCTAACTCATTCAGCTCCTTCTGAGAGTGAGTTCTACCCCCACCTACACCTACATACGGAAGCTTTATTTATTCTTGGAGAAGGAGAAAGAACTCAGAATCCCTCAGGCTGAGTTTCTTCCCTCCTTTAGAAACCAGAAGCAGGAGATAATATTCTTATGTCTTTGTCTTATTATGCCTTTACATGTCCAATTGTCAACTATTGACAAATGCAAAAATAAAAAGGTTAAGAACACGATCATGCTTTTATTTCATCTCACTGATCATTTTTTAATTACCACACAGGTTCACAGTCCCTCCCATTACAAACATTTATATCAAATAATATAATCAACATATAGGTATTTGCTAAAAGTCAAAAAAACTGCTATTCTATGGCCTATTTAAAATATGTAATAAGATATTTATTCCAATGAAAACCACTTATTAAGTAGTAGTCAAATTAGCAATGTTGTATTCTAAACACATTCACTAGACTGAGTTTATCTTGATGGACATTTACATTATACTCACATATATAGCAAAATTCATGGTACTCACTAGGCACTATATAAAATATCAGAAAGTAAGCTAATGTTTTAAAATAGTTTCAACATTTAAGCAAAATAAGCCTCAGGCAGAACATTGAAACAATGCTGTGTATTCAGACTCGCACCTGACTTGGGAATTATCCAAGCGATGATGATGAGGGCTTTTTCAGCACCCATTTGCTCGCTGATATTATGTAAAGCCAATTATTAAGAACCTCTGTCCTGGATTATTGAAAAAATAGATTTTTCCTGAAGAAAAATAGTATGACAAAACAGATAATTTTGAAAACACAGAGTTATTGCAGTGAATGATTTCTACTCATATCGTTTAAAAGGTGTATCATATTGGTTGTTATTCAAGGCAATTTGGGTAAATTAATATTGAATTTATATAATACACTCATTTTTAAATAAGAACTAATGAATATGCAAAATAGCATGAAATATTTAGCCAATAAATCACTTAATTTTCTAATTATTTTGGCTTAAAACAATCTATAAAACTACCTGTATTTCTCAAAACTGTGAAACCCAAGCAAAGGGCCAACAGATAAGAAATTTCCTAGAGATATAATTCTGAGGTAAGGATTGCATCCCTCCTAATTACAGATGAAATAATACCAAATGAAAGAGTCAATATGCTGCACAGATTGAGAATTCTCTGAAAGCCTGGGGGAAATTTCAAACTATAAAATCCTTGTGTGGTAGATGGTAAGAAAGGTTAGAATCTTAAAAGAAAGGATTTAAGGAAATATTGGTGACAAGTTCCAAGCGACCTGTCTGTGGTTCCTCTTTTTTCAAATTTAGAGATCTATGAGTCTTTAAAAGTTTGCAACACATAGTGAAATATTTTTTGACAACTTCATGAGAAGTCATGACTACAAAAGTGGGATGCTGACTGCTTCAAATGTATGAAGAAGAAGTTAGACAGTGAACTTTATGACCTAAACTTCAGATTATCTAGAAAAGAATACTTAAATGTTTTCTGGATGTGAACTACCCATGAGAAAGATCCAGAAAGGGGAGGATAAGTAATATAGCTTGTCTAAGGTTGTAAGAATAGCAGCATAAAGCAACTAACTGTAACTTATCATGTGGACTGGACATAGAAGAAGCTTAAGGGAGAGTCAAGGGAAACTCAGAAAAGGGAAAAGGACAACTCAAAGTACACATAAGACACAAGTCAGCATGGAATTAAGGTTAGATATAGAAAATGAAAGTATTTGATCACTAAAAGAGTTTATGGCAAATAAGGATTTTTATGTTTTCCCCTCTTCTTCCTATATTTCCCTTCCTCTACCTTTTGAAGTGCCAGAAGTGAAGTTAGGAAGAAGGAAGAAGAAGAGTGGGTGAATAAATATCTTAAGAAGGTGCCACCTGACCCTTCCTCAGCTTCATGTCTCTGCCTGGAATTCATGAGAATTTAGAGAAGGAAAAAAGTCTGACATATAGGGAAAGTCAAGCCATAACAATTACACAAGATTGGACATTTTGATTTTGAAATTGAGATTGGTTTTAATTGAACATATCAAATATTCTACTGCTGTTATTTAAGAATGAAAAAAGGAAAAAAAAAAGAAAAGTAAAAAATAGAAAAACAAAGCAAAGAAAAATCCCACTGGAGGAAGAATGTGGGACACAGGAAGCATCCAAGCCATGGAGATTTAAAGAAATGTTGTGAAGGAAAAATGAAGTTTCTTTATAAGTACTTCTAGAAATTTCAGTTTCTAATTGTAATATCATGAATAAATCTTACATACTCTACTTTTGGGTGGTAGATATTACTAAAATAATGAGAGATACAAGCAATTCCAAAAGCTAACTAAATGGTCTACTAGAAGAAAATTAATCAAGTTTCAGAAAATGAGTGAAATATGTGCAGGACTTATAACCAACATATTTTTTAAATGTCATTGAATTTGCTACTGCAGCAGTGGAAAACTTGGGCAAAATATTTTTATGAAGCTATGTCAGCATATTGAAGAATTTTCTGAATATATTCCTTCGTTATCAATTACACTGTTTTAACTATTTTGATTTTCTCTAAAGAGTCAATGTCTCTCAGCTGTATTCTGTAATTAGCTGAGAGCACATTTATTTTTATAATAGTATCATCAATTGTTATTTTATTATAATACTGACAGTATTTTGTTGATTTGTATATATCCAACTATCATATCTTTATAACTTAGCTATTTAGTTGAATACTTAGCAACTAAATATTCATAAGTCCTTTTGGAAAATTGAAATTAGTGTAAATGCAAACAGATGCTTCTTAATTCTTAGTATGAAATGGGAAAAATATAAATGCAACATAATGTAGGAGCACTATGAAAACCTGGAGTGATTCTGCCCTTTAGAATATTAGCAAAGAATATAGGAAGAAGATGAGCCAAGGAAAACAAAAAGAAGAAAAGACATAACACAGGCTCTCTTGAGTTTTTAATGCACTGACCATTCTATTGTATACTGCAGTACTCAATGTCTTTTATACAATGAATCATTTACTGAAAAATGTGAGATTAATTATACATTTCTATTTCAGTAAAATCAGTGACATATGTCTACTTTACTTTATCATTCATACATATAATTTTACACATTAATGTATTGTATCATGACATTTCCACACATTCATATATATCATGCATTGATTTTATGGCAATTTTATCTAAGAAATGGGAACTTACCTTGTACTAAAATCAAATTAAAACAAGTCAAAGACTGAAATATAAAAACTGATACATTGAAACTGTTGGAAAAAAAATTGGGAAAATATTTGAAGACACAGGCATAAGTTAGGACTTCATGAACAGGAGTCCAAGAGTACAAGAAATACTAACAATACTCAACATATTGTATTACGTTAAATTACAAATTTTCTACATAACAAAAGAAATGATCAAAACAGTGAAGAGACAATCTACAGAATGAGAAAAATTTCACAGTTAATGTTTGGACAGAGAAATAATATCTAGAAAATATATTTAAAAACTCAAAATATTAGACTCCCCCAAGAAGAAGACCCAGGGGACAATGTTGAGATTGTAACAAAAAAGTAAGGAAACAAATTTTATATATATGGGGGGGTGGTAGGGTGGGTGGGGCTATGGGAAAAAATGAGAATTAAGTTGTGTCTTATACTGGTACAAATCCCCATTATGGAGTGCAATCATGATGTGTATATTTAATGTACCAATAAAGATAATTTAAAAAAAATTAAAAAAAAATGAACGAATTAAGTGAACAGATGCTTCTTAAAAGTACAAACACAAAGTGTATGAAAAAAATGTTCAACATCTTTAGCCATAAATGAAATGCAAATATATATAACAGATTCCATCTTACTTAAGTCAGAAAGACTATCATGAAGAACAAAACAAAAAAAAAATCAAATGCTGGTGACAACGTGAGGAAAAACATTTTTATATTGTTATTGAGAATGTAGCTAGTGAAACATTATCAAAATAAGTATCGAGTTTTCCCAAGTTTTCATTTTTCCCAACTGTTCTTTCCTAGATAATTTCCTAAAATAGTTCCATGCATCAACATCACAGTAATACTTGCATACGTATGTTTATAATTATGTAATTCACAGTACTCAAGCTACTGAAACAGCCTGGATGCCCAATGAAAGACAAATAATTCTTTTTTAAATGCTACACTTAACAGAATCAAGTATTTTTTGGCCAAAGAATGATACTGAGTTATTTGTAGGAAATGGAATGGATCTGGAGATCTTAATATTAAATGAGACCATTCAGGTTCAGAAGGTTAACTTGAGCTTTGCTTTTCTTCTATGACAAACTCAAAATGTAAATTAAAGAGTAAAATAGAGAAGGGATTATTGGAAACAGAGAAGTATTATTTCTTCTACACCAGATCAGACATTTTACATTGTTTTCTCAATAAACTATTCTTTAGCATGTCAGGATAATCAATATCAATATGTTGCTAATATAGAAACCATTAAGTTTGTTACATATATATGGAAACCAAAGTCTTAAAGAGGAGCTAGGCATCGTGCAGGTACCAACAAACCCCTAATCCCAATCTAATGCTGTGTCCTGTGTCTGGGACAGGCATGACATGATTACTACACTTACTGGAAGTGGGGCCAACAAGAGGGTACAAGAGGATCTGATTGTTTCCCATTTGTACTTTCCACAGAAAATTTACCAGGTAGTTCATAGGGCGATATCCTGCAGTTGAATGACTTCTGGAATGCCTTTATGTGCTTGAGTTGACTGATGAGCCTGTAATTACCATTCACTCTGGATAACAATGGAATGTTCAGCTGTCCCGACCACAGGCTGAATTACCAAATATTCTACATGTAGTATTAAAGAACATTTCCAATACATTGAATACTCTGAGCATCAATTTTGAAAACAAAACAAAACAAAACTATAGATAATCATCAATGAAGTTTGTGAGAATATGTTCTGAAGCCCACAGTCAGCACTGCTTGTGTTGATTTTGCTAATAAACATGACTGTCATCAGTAACATGCTTAAATTTTAAATTATACACTTTCTTTTTGTGTTATTTTCAGAAAAATAAAACATTGAAGTTTAACATTTGTATTTACTTTGAAATTGTCTGAATAGGCACCCAGAGCACATCCACTTGGTGTTCACTTGGACTCCTCTTTTCTTTCCTTTATGCTCCCACCTAACAAGAGAGAGTCATCTTTCAGTACTGTCCTATTTCAGAATATGAATAATTACCACACAGCGAAAGGCTGTTTAGTTTCTCCACCTACTTTCCCTAAAGCTTTCATTGCTTTGCTTGTTCAATGGAAAATAATAAGCTCAGAAAATGAGAGTTAAGCTTATCAGCAAGATGACAATGTGAAGCAGGAAGTTGTGACAGTATTAACAATATTCTGATTAGTGAGGCTGCCAAAGAGTAATACAGTCTAGAAGGAATGCACTTTATAAATTTTCCAACATCTTTATTAAGCAAATGAATTCTTCCACCTGTTGAATTTAAATAAATATCATAGTTCATCATTTACATAGTTATAAGTTGGAAGTTCTTTATGTTTACTTGGGACCATGTTATTGATAACAGATAGGTACTGGAACTTGTTCAGATTATATTTATTTCTTTTGATTTTGCTGTCTAGATTAAGACTCTTTCATCATGGAAAGTGATAGTCACCTTTTTACACTTCAAATTGTAAAAGTGAGAATGGCCTTTTTACATTTAAATGTGTAAGAGTAACAGTGGTCTTTTTACACATAAAGCTACAAATGTAACTTTAGCTGCTTTGCACATGAACTACTGTCTACTGTTCAAAGTAATCCAAGACTGCACTGGTATCTCACAAAATCATCTTTCAAAACTGCTGTAGTAGTAGCTCTTTCAGGTTAGCTATTGAGATCTTGAGAACTGTTAACTAAAATTCATTAAAACTGCTTGTTCAGACATGCTGCTTTGAAAAACTGAATGCAAAACATAACACCTTAGGAAATGTATTCTTTAGTGCTCAATGGCTGCCATTTTACTCTCCTAATACATAAAAGGTGTCTGGGGTACTGGAATTGATGAAGATATCCATTTGTAGACAGTTGATAAAAATCAATTTTCTAGTCCTTAAAAATGAGGCCGATCTGGGCATAGTAGCGTGCACAGTTGTAGTTCCACATACCCAGGAAACTCAGCCAGGAGCTTCATAAACTGAAGATCAACTAGGGCAATTTCAGGAGACCTTGTCTCATATTAAAGTAAAAAGAAACTGGGTACATAGTTGTGTGAGAGAGTCTGCCTTTAGTATGTGTGAGGCTCACATTTCTTCTCTAATCATGTAAGACATAAGGACTGAGTATACGAACATGGAAAAATGTTCATGAAATAAGTGAATGCAATTTAAAATCAAACATGCAAGTGTTAAGATGTGTATAGTGCAATCTGTTTTGTATTTATATTAGCGTTCACTTTTTATAGGCATACAGAGCAAAACTGAGCAGGTGCAACTATTTTCCACATAATTTCCATTTGTATACATAGCTTCCTGCATTGTTATCATCCTGCAAACCATGGAATATTGTTACAAGTGATGAGGCTCCATGGACATATCATTATTCCCGCAAGTCCATGATATACTTCAGGATTCATCCTTAGTGTTGGGAATTCTGTGAATGTGGAAAAATATAAAATGACATATACTCACCATTCTAGTATCTAAGAGAGATTCTGTATTTCCTTGGCTTAAAAATTCCCCATGTTCTTCTTATTCATTTCTTTCTCTTTTGTAACTCCTATGAATTACTCATCTTTTTACTTTTGCTTTACGGTTTTGCCATTTAAAGAATGTCATATAGCACAGAAACAAGTCTGTATCATTTTCTGATTGACTTCACTTGGTACTGCATATTCATATTTCCTCCACTTCTTCTAAGGCTTAAATTAGTCACTTATTGTAAACACAGGATAACATTCTATGGTCTGGATTTACACACTTTTTCAAAAGATCTATTCATCTATGGAAGGATGTGGAAGTACCTTGCAAGTTTTAGCAATTAAGAAAAAGAAAACTGCTAGCAACATCTGTGAGCAGGATTCTGTGTGAATATAAGGTTCTGATTCCTTTAGGGTAAATGACATCAGAATGACCACTGCGTCAGATTGGATTCAAAGAGCATGCTTCGTTTTGTGGGAAACCACCACACTCCCCTGAAGTAGCTGTATGGTGTTTGCATTTGTTCCAGCAACGGATGGGAGCACTTGCGCTCTGTGTCCTCACCAGTGGGTAGGGATCGTTTAGACTTTAGTGGTCACTTTTTACCCCAATTTGCACTTCCTTGGTGGTGTGTGAAGTGGTGCACCTTTTCGTATGTCTATCTGCCTTCTGGTGAAAAGTCCTTTCAAACCTTCCAATCCTTTCAATTGATATTTTTCTTGTTCTTAAGATCTAAGAGCTTTTTACATATTTAGAGTAACAGTTATTATACTTATCAAAAATATTATTCGCAGATATTTTCTTCTTGTCTGTGATGTGCCATTTTATGTTTCCAATAATGGCTTTGACAGAATAGAAAATTATAATTTAGTATAGTTCAATTTATTTGATTTTTCTTTCATGGATTCTGCCTTTAGTGCTACATCTAAACATGCATTGCCTAACTTGAGGAGATCTAGATATTTTCCTCTGTCATTTCTGGGAAACAGTTCCGTGTGCACAGTCTTTCACTCCCTGCTTGGCCACCTAAGAATGAATTCTGAGCCCAGAATGGTTTCTTACCAAGAGCTAAAGTCTCCTCACAGCCTGTGTCGGGCTCATTGCATACTGTGGGGATAACTTCCACTGTTTGGGGTCCAGTGAGTATTCCTCTGATCGCCTGAAGCATGTGTGTTCATAACACCCTGGCACTCTGTCAGGATTATGCATCTCAGATTCCATGAGGGGGGAGATCAGGGTCCTTTTACTGTGGCACAAGAAGACATTTGGCCTGTGTGAGCTGCCAGGTGTCCTGATTTCCCTGAGGGACAGTCAGCACTATTATGAAACTAATTTGGCATTGTTGCCTCCTTGTGTATAAAAAGCATTTCCACCAGTTTCTCACTGCACGGGGTTTGTCTTAGGGACTTATGTACCAGCATGCAAATGGCACAAGAGTCTTCCCCTGGGATGGGTCCCTGAGAGTTCCTGTTCTGTCCACTAGGAATAGTAACTCCTGTTCTGCTTAGCACTTGTCTTTTTGAAGTTATATAGTTTTGGAATTTACACTTAGGTCTGTGATTCATTTTAAATTTGTATTTTCTAAAATGAAAAAATCTGTATGTATATATCTGCAGAATAATACACACCTCAGGGTGATGCATAAACTGTAGGAGTGGGAGTAGGGATAGATAAAATGACTTCTTTCTTAAACTGCTTGAAATTTTTATTATGACAATAAATATTATAACTTTAAACCAAAATTTAAAAAGCAAATCACTGTTTCCAAACACACTTATCTAGGCATAGAGTTCAGTCTTCAGAATCCACATGCCCTCTTATTTCCTCGCATCTACAAAGTGTTATGGAGATTTTAAATGCCTATTGATATTTTATGGAGAAAATGCTGGCTTGTACAATTTCAGTTTTCAAATGAGTGTCTCCTGAATTTTCACTTTTCTTAGCTAGGCCTAAATAATTCAGTTAGAGTAATGATTACATAAGAAAACAGTGGCTAATATAATGGGCTTATGTACTTGGACGTTGTTGATATTTTTGAAAATTAAGAAATATTCACAAGGGCTGAGAATGTAGCTCAGTGGTGCTGACACATGTCTGGCAGGTGCAAGGTCCTGAGTTTGATTCCTTGTTCAAAAAGACAAGAAGGAGTGGGAGGAGGGGGAGGGGAGAAGAGGGAAGGGAG